>OZ017738.1:96505707-96770707 GCA_963969285.1 Odontomyia ornata
GCATAATGGCGACAAGATGTCTGGGGAACCTGTCTGAAAGAGTTTCAAAATTAGTCCATCTAACCACACCGAATCGAATTACACGAAATGAATGTTCGAGATACTTGTATATTAGTAGTAGTAGCAGTATATGCAATAGTGAAAATTATAAAAAATGACTCTAAATGATAGTGAAAAGTAATTAATGTAAAAATAATTTTCGCTGACATCGAGAAAAGTAAATTGTGATAAAGATTTTATTTCAATTAAAAGACTGGTTTTTTTTCATGTAAGTCTTAAATTAAAGGCCGCGTTTTTAACCGCGCAACAATATTCTTCTTAATTCCTTTTCTCATTCTTAGTCTTAACCAATTCTTATAAAGGTTTAACTATATTCGGGTATAAAACGTCAACGTTACATTCCGAGTTATGCCTGTCAGGGGACAAACCATACTGCCAAAGTAATATTACGTCGGCCTGATTGTCTTAAAGACGGTGCCTCCTTAAAATCAGTACACTTATTCTCAGATAATCACCTGAGAATAAATATAATAATTCATAACTAAGCACAAAATAGTAGAGTATTCCGCGTGGTGTAGTGGTTAGAGCAATCGCCCCGTAAGCCGAAAGTCCCTGGTTCGAGTCTCGTTTGCGACAACGAGATTTAGTTCGAGTGATTCTTCGGACAGATTTTAAGCCCGTTCAGTTATGATACTTTCCGGTTTAAAATCAGAAGGTAACGCAGCTGGGTGGACGGACACACGGCCAAAGCGTGGTACTGACCTTATCACCTTCCCGAGTTGCTGTTACATTCGATTAAGATAATGCGATACTCTTAACTATCTCTAAGCGAAGGCCCGGAAGGGGCTGTAGTGCTAAACAAAAAAAAGCATAAAATAGTTCCACATGCCTATTTCATCAAAATGTATTTATTCTAAAGTATGAGCAAAAGAAAACATTAATGTTCATAATTTCAGGCGGAACATCTATACGAACATGTTCGGCGACAGTGGGAATCAACAACTGACATGCAAACTTGTCTTGAAAATTATGACAAAGTTTTAACGGATTTAGTGCATATGTCGGACAAATTACGCAAATTTAATATACAACTGGAGTTGGAATCGTTTCAAAAGCTGAAAGAACAATCCCAGGAAGAAAAATTTACATATCCATCTCCAAAATGCTTGAAATGTATGCAATGTCATGCAATATTTAGTACCTCCTGTTATTTTCTGGTTTGTTTGTTTGTTTTTTTTTAGATAATATTGGATATGAATCTGAATGCGTGATCACTTATATAAAAGATGCAAAAAACAAACTGTTTTATGTAACTGAAACGGGAGAGTAAGTTTTCTTGACTTTATTTCTTCATATGGAGGAGTGTAAATGTACTTCTTTTATTAAACTAGAAACAGCAGCACTGAGCAAATAGTGAGAAAAATGCAATCATATTTCCAAGATAATCCAAGAGAGTATGAATTGACACCTAAGAATGGGGAAGTATTTGGTCTTCACTTAGAAGGTTACATGTTCCGCGCTGTCAAAGAGAATGGAAATGTATGTTAAAGGAATAAAATAGTCTCAAGTTTTCAATAATGTGTTTTTTCCAGTCTGATAAATTCTCCAACTTCAAGGCGTACCTAATAGATGTTGGTGAAATTGTAACAATCAACGAATCTATGCAGATGTATGTTTTACCAATTGACTATCAAGAGCTACCCGCACAAGCAGTTCTTTGCAAATTAGAACAAGTAAATTGATTTATCCTCTATTGTAAGATGCCTTACTTGAATGTGGTATACTTTACAGCTGAACATAAACGATGTCAATCCTAGTGATTATCTTAATCAAAGCCTTTACGTAAAACACCGATTTCGAATAACGGATAAGGACAGGTACGAAAATATTCTAATATATGCCAATGTTATAATTGGACATAATTTTTTCAGGACAATGTTGTTTGTAAATTTGTACGCAGATACAAACCCATTTAGAAATAAAATGATGAGCGATAGAGACAATTCAGTGGTGAGTAGAAACCTTATATAGGTCTTTCAGTATTGAAGGCATTTGACGTAAGTACGATATTATTTCGGCCGTTTTAATTTACATTTGGCACAAAATCTATACTATTTCCCAATGAAAAACATACTCTTTAGGGTTTTGCGATCAGATGGTGTATCGCGAATTAATAAATAACCATACATTATTCTTGTCATTACAGAAACAAGATAAACCAGTACCAGAATTAACCAATCCTTTTAAAAGGTATTTATGTTTGAAAACAAAAATTGATCGTTGTCAAATTGATTTTTCAGACATTAACAGAAGACAATCTGTTTCGAATGTTTCCATTGAAAATAGTGTAATAATTAATGATGCTTCTTTATTTAATGATGCAAGGAGCAGCAGTCATGGCAGTGAATATCAGGGATCTTTAAAGTCTAACAATTCTGATAATGGCACTGCAATGAATGGTTTTGATTATAAAAGAAACAATGAACTTGTTAAAACAGTGAATTTTAATAATGGTTTTGATATGAATTATATGACTCGGGTGTTAAACGAAACTATGAAAAATCACAAGTTAATAAATGCTCCTATAGAGTACAAAACCCCTCTAAACGGTGTGAGCAATTTAACGGAAGACCAACGAAAGATATTGTACGAAGAGCCGCTCAATACTTCAAACGCAATGAAAGCTGTCATGGGATACGAGCCAAAAGATGATAAAAGAATATGCAGTTTTTACAATCCGGCAACGAAATCGTGTTTTAAGGGAGCCAAATGTAGAATGGAGCATGTTGAAAAAATTAAAGGTAAATACTATCGAATATCTTTAAATAAAACTTTTTAACAGTTGTAAGTAAAATGATATAAAAGTGACATTTTCAATTTGTTTATGCTATCATGATACTTCATGTTTTTATGCTTACATGAACTTCAATGTTATCATTATACTAACATGAATTTATAAATTAACGTTGTTAGATTATAATTGAATGATTGTGTTATATGTATCCCCCTTTTTGGTAAGTTTTGTAGTTTTCCAAACCCCTACAATTTTGCCTGTTCGTATCTTTGTGTTTCCCACACTTTTATCTTGGCAAGTATAGATTCTATAAACTTTTATAGAAAAGGTTGATGATAAACTGATGATTAATTATAAGATCCATCGTTAAACTTTTTTCAGAATGGGACATGCCGGTCTGTGATGATTGAGCGAGTTTAAAAATGTTCGCCAAATAACTGCTGGGAGCGATTTGCTTCAATCATAATCGCAGGAATTGGGCTTGAAACTTGTGGTTGTCCGCTACTAATTAACGGTTTCACATATTTGCCGTAAATTAAATTTAGGTATTGATAGCACATATCCATTTTTAATGCTCAGCCTTCAATTGAATTTGATGTTCCATTATGACAACAATGTGTAAGTTAAGTTGCATTTTTAACTCCCGATGGAAAGTTTTCGCCTGAATGCTTTCTTAGGCACCGAAAAATTCACATTTTCAACAGATAAACTTCTGGAAAATACACAATACAGAATCCAATATCCACCTTGGGACCACGCGGTCGAGTTGCCCTGTGGATGATGGCGTGTGGCAGCTCCTGAGGAGTGTCCGTCATCCACAACGAAACCGCAGTTTTGCTGGCACCAGCCCTATCCTGGAAACGCTGTTCTCCATCGGGCCAAGAAAATGTGCTATCATGTTGATAGCCAATGATGGCCTGGGTGAATAATAAGTGGTTCTTTCACGTAGGAGACTGGCACGATTATACTTAAACACACAATTTGTTGTCACTAATTTTCGTCGGACTCCACATTTTACACTCTTCAAAATCATTTCCTTTATCTCCAATAAAGCGAATTCCTCACTGTACGTAATCATTCGAACGGGTTCAGCTCCAACGGCCACTTCATGAAGGCCGTTGAAGAAACTATTGACAAATTCTTCTTTCAATTTATAAATTCTACTACTTTATCTAACTGGGTTTCATTAAAATACTCTAAAACTC
Organism: Odontomyia ornata; assembly: GCA_963969285.1. Lineage (NCBI taxonomy): Eukaryota > Metazoa > Arthropoda > Insecta > Diptera > Stratiomyidae > Odontomyia > Odontomyia ornata. The sequence continues at coordinate 96,509,707 of OZ017738.1, forward strand.
GAATCACGTTACTCTAGATTCTAACGCCACTTTCATAGCCATCATTTTCACTGAATAAAAAAATGTTTTTTTTTTTGCTTCACCAATCCAAAATTCCAGCTATTTCCCGTTTTCCATCTTTGATTGTTATCTCCGTTGCTACTAATAATCCATCCCATGCTTATTCCGCTGCTTCCAAATGTATTGCCGGTAACTAACCCTTTTTGGTCAACACAATCTCCATCAGTCATGAACGTCCTGCAACGATTTATCCATTTGCTAAATACATAACTACCTGCTAGAAACTACAATAAATCGAGCCAACGTATTGGGACCGTCAGGCATCAAACATCAGAGTCTGAATGGAATGCCTTGTGCAGTCTCACTGGGCCAGTTAATATGGCACGAGCATCTAGGCACTCAGCCAATGTAGCGATATCTTTAAGCGACTATTTTCCATTGCATTCAGATCTAAAATAAATGCAAAATAATATTGATGAAAAAGATATAAAATAAAACAATGAAGATCAAATGAGATCAAAAATGCCAAGTTGGCAGTAATTGAATGAAAATGGAAGCTATAAAAGGAATTTTCACAAATAATCGTTATTTTTTTATACTGATATTACCAAAAAAAATCGTTTATAATTAGAAAGAAATTGAAGAGCAAAAAGTAAAAAAACAAATTGGGAAGAGAGAAGTACGTTCCGGTCTGAAGGATTTTGTACTCAACGTATGATATGGAAAATGCAATAGTGGATTTACTCCAGAAAAACCTCATCATATGCATCTAAGACTTGTTAAAAAATCCATTATTACCTCCACCATTTTGTTACAATATCACTATTATTACTGACTGAATAGGATTTGAAAAATATGAGGGTGGTCCGATAAGTACTTAACCTCACTGCCCGATGGCGCCACTGTCGCAGGAGAGTATAGTACATTCTCATAGATGGCTACTGTCAAAATTTCAGCCGAACCGGACTTGTTTTGACCGCGTGTGGAAGCGGGCGTGTTCGCAGAGAAAGAGCAACAGCGGTCGGTAATTCGATTCTTGTTTTTGGAAAATAAATCGCGCAACGAAATCAAAGAGGGCTTGGATGCTGACTGCTCTTGCGATGGCGACCGTAAAAAATTGGTTTAACGAGTTGCAACGCAGTCATACGTCGGTTTTTAATGAGCCACGCCCCAAAACGGCTACCACCGAGGATAACGTGACAAAAATCCACGAGCTCCTATCAACAGCCCGCCGATTTAATGTGCGCGAGATAGCTGAGACAGTAGGCATCTCAAAAGACCTATATACTGCATAAGAAAGCTGTTGGCGCGATGGGTGCCACGTTTGCTCATTCCGGACCGCACATGCAACCGTGACCCCACGTCAGAGCAGTGTTTGACGCTGTTAAAGCGCAATCCGAAGGAGTTTCCGCGTCGTTTTGTGACCGTCGACGAAACTTGGCTCCACTGGTACACACCAGAGACTAAGAAGCAGTCGAAACAGTGGAATTCACCCGGCAAACGTGCTCGGAAGAAGACCGGGAAGGTGATGGCCACCGTTTTCTGGGATTCACAAGGTGTGATCTCCATCAACTGCCTGGAGAGGGGTAAAACAGTCACAGGGCTCTAGTATGCTGAATTATTGGACTGATTCGACCCCGGATTGCAGAACAAAGGCCCCATTTGGCGACAACTCACTGGCTCACACTTCCGCCATCACAACGGCCAAATTGGTCGAATTGAGCTACGAACTGCCACCGTATTCTCCAGATTTGACCCCGTGCGACTTTTTGTTTCCAAACTTGAAAAAGTCACTCGTCGAGCAGTAATTTGAGTCGAATAAGGAGTTCATCGGCGCTGTTTTGGATAGTTCTCATCAAAACATTTAAGTTGATACCCCACATGACTATCTTTGGTAAAATAACTTTAATTTATTTTTATAGCCAACATTTCAACATTTTAATTTGCTTTATTTAATATGTATAATGTCGGATCCTTTTTTGCTGCGGTACGTACAAACGTTAAAATAAAATCAATTTTACCTTAAACCACAGAATTCTGTGGTTTAAGGTAAAATTGATTTTATTTTAACGTTTGGCTTTATTTAGTTTTATACTAAAAAGTTTTTTTTCTTAAAAATGTAATTTTAAAAGTAATGAATTACAATATTATTTTATACTGATAAAGCATTACCAAATTCGGAATTATTTAACGAGTTTAAATACTTCATACTGTGTTTGGAAAGTATGTTCATTGTCATTCATTGCGTTTTGAGTGGATTTAGGAAATGCAAAAAAAATTTGTTTTGATTTAAAGCAGCTGCCATTTTGTTTCAGTCATACTTGTTTTACTGACTATACTCATGATGTTCATATTGTCTGAAATGTTTGAGAATCTCCAAATGCAACTGTTGTTTTTGGTTTGTACACCGAGACTATTATTTCCCTTCGTAGTAAGACAATATAGTAAACTGAATGAATTCCTTCACAAGCTCAGATAATTTACAACAAAATCCGAAGAAGTTAGGAAGTTAGTTAGGTCAACACAGTAAATACTGTTTTGGGCGTATTCTTGAAAAATACGAAAATTGTACTACATTCATCTTCTTCTCCGTTGTACTACAGCCCCTCTCGTGCCTTCGCTTGCTGCAAATAGCGCCATCCAACTGTCTCGGTCCATTGACCGCCTCCTCCAATTTCGAAATCCGAGCAGCGATGAACTGTCTTCGTCGACCGAGTCAGACAAACGTTTCCTCGGTTTCCCCACTTGTCTCCGGCCTTCAGTTCCCCCAACGAATACCTTTATGGGTATCCGTGTTCCGTCCATACGATTCATTAACTGGCTTCCGCAGTCTTACAATTGTTCATACCAGCCCAAATTATCTAATTTGGTGAACGTAATTTTCAAATGATGTCAAATTGTTCATACCAGGTTGGCGTGATTACGACATTCCTGTCGCATACAATTTATCAAAACATGTAAAAATGATATACTTATTATCCCAGATGTCAAATTACAAGGCAAATTCGACAATTTTCAAAAAATTTATCGATGACATATTGGTCAAATTTATCCAATTTTCAACGTTCTATGGATAGGCATCGCTTGATTAAACGTGATTTACAAGTTATTTAATACTACGTTCACACCACTCCAAATGATCTTATTTCGTCAACGTAACTTTCAAATCATTTAAAATGTTCACACCAAGTTCGCGTGATTTTGTTAGTCATTCCTGTCGCATTTTTTTGTCGAAACCTGTAAAAATGATAAAATTTCTTTGGCCAAATGTCAAATATCTAAACAAATTTGACAAATTATCAAAAAAAAAAATTATCAATGATGTATTGATTCAAGTTGTTCTGTTTTCAGTGTTCTATGGAAACATAGGGTTACCATAGTTTAATTTAAAATGATTTGCAAGTTATTTGAGATAATTTGGAAACTGTCAATTTGTTTGTAAAAATTATATAATTTACTCTGGTGAAGGTAGTATAATTCAAATCGCTAGATTTAAGATAATTTTCCAAGTGCCAATTTGTATGGAAAATTATGTAAATTTGCTCTGGCGTGAACGTAGAGAAGACTAGAAGATATTCAACCCACCCATTAGAGGCCAAAATTAAATGACGCATACTTCGTTTTTGAAATGGTTATTTATATAATAAAAAGTTATAAATAAAAAGATTAACGAAGGCAAACATTTTTTGAACTTTTAACCAGTTCGTACTCTCTTCAAATCAATTTGTCATAGTACGTTATTTATCCTTAATGCGATTTACGAAAACATGGCAATTAAACGTTACAATAAGAAGTGCCACCCTTAAAAATCTTAATTGGTTTTTTTATTGGGTACAGATACCTCAAATGGATTAATATTAAGGCTAAGGATTCATGCCATAATGTTCTTTAAATTCCTGGTTATTCTGCTGTTTAGTTGTTTCTCAGTATTAATTCATGTTCTGCTTTCTTCAGGATTTAAGGATCAACATTGAATTCCAAATGACCTGGAAACTCCAACCACTTTTTTACATAGAATACTTTCTCATTGTTGTATTCGAACATTGATAAAAATAACATCAAACCTATTTCGAACGTTCTGTTAACAACTGAAAGATGGCAAAAAAATATCGACTTCTGATGAGCTACATATGCTTTCTTTGTATCCTTTTTAAAGAATGGCAATGGTCTTGCAGTTTTGATTATGTCTTTTAGTCTTTGAAACTCACTTTTTAATTTTGTCTATTCTTGATCTTTTGTGCACACTCAGCTTAAGTATATCGTCACTACTTGTATCCACAACATTCAATTTTAATATTGTCTCAATTTGCAGAAGGTTGGACTAGAGATCAAGCAACAACTATTGTTGACATTGCCAATCAAATTGTTTACCCGCGAGTCGGGGAGCAGATAACAATAATTCCAACGCATATTATTAATGTCGAAAACTTTTTCGGTCAAGTAGTTAAACTCGAAACACGTTATGAACCAACGTTACAAGAATTAATATATAAAATGAATTCTCCCGAAAAGACGCAGCTTTATCGACCATTGAAGTCAATGCCAGGTATGTTCATCATGATGATGATTTTATTATTAAACCTTTACGTATTATAGTTCTTTTTGAGCTGGTGATAGCCAAATACACGGACGGATTTTGGTATCGTGCAAAAATTTTAAATGTTATGGACGACGATACCGTCAAGGTGAAAAATATTTTACTGATTGCATAAATAAATAATTTGAACGATATTTTTAGGTATTTTATGTTGATTATGGGAATTCTCGTGTTGTATCCATTAACGATGTACGTATGTGGGACCGACAATTCGAATTTCTACCATTCCAAGCAATTCGCTGCAAAATAGCTGGTATAGCAGAGAAGCGCAACAAATCCTTAGAAGCAGCGGAACAACTGCGCAAAATGATTCTTAACTTAGCAATTAAAGCTCAGGTTTTGTAAGTTCTCGTCTATAGCGAGTATGACAGCATATTATTTTCTGTATGTATATTTTCAGAAACAATATTGACCAGTTGGATTTACAGCTGTGGGATGTTTATAACAATGATGTTGCTGAAGAATTGATTTCTATGAAACTTGTTGATAAAAAAGAGACGCAAATCATAAGAACGAATCAAATTCTTCCTGCTTAATAGAACGTCTAACAAATAAAGTTCATATTTTAATTTTTAATGTATATGATATTATGCAAAGATAAATGATAAGAAAAATGTTTATATATAATATATATATATACCAGAGCGGATGTAATTTTGATCTCTAAAAACAAAATAAAGACTAGTTTTTAGCGTAGATTATGATGGGTTTTACATTAGAAAATCTGGTAATACAACAATTTTATTTATGAGAATATGGAAGCGAAGGAACGGACATGGGAAAATACATATAAATAAAGAAACTATTCACGATTAAATTTTTCTGCTTCATCGTTAAATTCAAAATTAAAAATCATAAATCATTAATGAGATTATTACTTTATCCGGTTCTGTACAAGCGTCATCTTTAGTCGATAGCTAAGTAGGATGGCAAATGGCCAAGCGTCGACCAAAGCCGACAAAAAAGTGGTTACATCATTTGGTACTGACTTGTAATCTGTACATTCAGCCAATAAATTGCTAAGAATCATTAACAATGTTTTCATACAAAAATGCTGGGAGCACAACTGGTCGCTTTATTGCTAACATTTTCACTTATTTATTTCTCAAAGTCGCAGTGATTTGACGCAGAGATGACCTTGCCTGACAACGCGCATGCACGCTGGGAGCTAGCTTCTGTGGTGTCACGGGGCGGGTAATTTCTGCCAGCGCAATCGACTACAAAAATTTTTTTCATTCGTAACAATTGAAAGATTTGATTATTCAGCCTAACTCAAACTGAAGGCGAGTATATACATTTCTTCCTGCACAAACTGAAGACAAGTCAAAAGCGCTTTATTCAGTACTAATCGTTATGAATTTTCAAAGAATATAAAGCAAATTCCAAAAATTAAAAATACCAAAACTTAATGGCCCAAATGGCTCTCTAAATTTATACTGTATCAAATAAAACATTTAATAAAAAAACGAACAAATTCAAATTAATTAGAATTATTACGTATTTTATGATTTAATTGGAAAAAGACCAACACAATTCAAAAAGTATTTATAGTTGCTGCGAAAGCAACGAGATGGAGGAGCCCGATGGCTTCAGTCATCAATCGGAGGGATCATGCCCATCGCCAAAGATGACGGGCGAAAAAAACTTAAAAGAAGTTATGAGAATCAAGAAGAAAACCCGACAATCCTATCGGTTATCGAGATCGAACAGAAAGCTGAAAAATTCGAAAAAGAAAATGAAGAACTCAAGCTTCGAGTTAAATCGTTAGAAGCACTTGTTGGAACGTTAACGTTCAACAAGGATAATGAAACCAAGAAAGGCCGACAAGCAAACTCAAAAACTGAAGACAAGAAAATTAAAAAGCCACAGGAAGAAGCTAATCAAGAGGATGTCCTCAGCGCAGGAGGCGCAAACGACAGCAGAAATTATTATGCAGCGCTAGCTGGTCTTGAAGAAACGATGAACATTGAAGAGGATACAGGTAAAACGTCAAAATTAGATAATGATTTCATTGAATATCTTAAAATTAAAAATCGGGAGAAGATATGGTTCGGCTTTTGGCAGCCGAAAATAAACTAAAAGATTTTCAGATAAAAAGAGTCAATGCCGATAAATTGACAATAAGGACTAAGTCGCTGGTTGATTCCCAGGCAACAAAAAGTGCCTTAAATTCTGGAGATGTTCCGCATTTCACGTACACCCCGAAAAGCGAAAAGAACCAAACCTTTTTATTGAAGGGTCCGGACTGTGGTGAGGACACAGTCGATCTCCTTCAGGTGCTCCAAGAAGCTGCACCAGAAATACAATTTATTACAGTCAAAAACTTTGCAACGAGAAGATCGATTGTGGAGCACAACAGTGAACATTTATCTTACACCTAATATGTTATAACCTAATTCTAATCAAATTCAATCAAAAACTTTATCTTATACTAATACAATATTAACAGGATTTATGTGGAACCCGTTCTGAGCTACCCTCGCTAGCCATGATGTGGAAATTTTCCCAATCACGTTTCAGGTCTTGGTTGACCCCCTGCAGCGTTGTCCGAAACCAATTGTTTCGCACTTCTGCTCAGTGATTTTCATTCGCCAATTGCCAGTGTACAACTGCACATCATTGAGAAAAATTCTACGTCTAGCACTCGTTGCGTGTAGACGTGTTTTTAATCGCTCCTGTCATTAATTTTAAAAATTAATTAATTTTTCGCAAAAGTCAGTTTCAAACAATTGCAACATTTTTTTACGAGCCAGTCAAAAGCAAATTTTGATTTTATTGGGAAAACCATCACCGTCGAATTATTCGAGCATTTATCGAATACCTGAAATTCATTTCCTGAAGAAATATCAAAAGTGGAAATACGTTCAAGGGCAGTCCCGGTCTGAGAACATTCCCTCTAGTCTCGCTGCGAAAGCAACGAGATGGAGGAGCCCGATGGCTTCAGTCATCAATCGGAGGGATCATGCCCATCGCCAAAGATGACGGGCGAAAAAAACTTAAAAGAAGTTATGAGAATCAAGAAGAAAACCCGACAATCCTATCGGTTATCGAGATCGAACAGAAAGCTGAAAAATTCGAAAAAGAAAATGAAGAACTCAAGCTTCGAGTTAAATCGTTAGAAGCACTTGTTGGAACGTTAACGTTCAACAAGGATAATGAAACCAAGAAAGGCCGACAAGCAAACTCAAAAACTGAAGACAAGAAAATTAAAAAGCCACAGGAAGAAGCTAATCAAGAGGATGTCCTCAGCGCAGGAGGCGCAAACGACAGCAGAAATTATTATGCAGCGCTAGCTGGTCTTGAAGAAACGATGAACATTGAAGAGGATACAGGTAAAACGTCAAAATTAGATAATGATTTCATTGAATATCTTAAAATTAAAAATCGGGAGAAGATATGGTTCGGCTTTTGGCAGCCGAAAATAAACTAAAAGATTTTCAGATAAAAAGAGTCAATGCCGATAAATTGACAATAAGGACTAAGTCGCTGGTTGATTCCCAGGCAACAAAAAGTGCCTTAAATTCTGGAGATGTTCCGCATTTCACGTACACCCCGAAAAGCGAAAAGAACCAAACCTTTTTATTGAAGGGTCCGGACTGTGGTGAGGACACAGTCGATCTCCTTCAGGTGCTCCAAGAAGCTGCACCAGAAATACAATTTATTACAGTCAAAAACTTTGCAACGAGAAGATCGATTGTGGAGCACAAAAACTTGCCTCACTACTTAGTCCAGATTTCCAGCAAAAGTAGTTCGAGTGCCCTGCAGAAAATACGGTATTTAAACTTCCGCGTGGTGAGGTGGGAACGCCTCCAGAAAAGTGAGGTCAACCAGTGCTACAGGTGTCAAAGATTCGGGCATTCGGCTGCCAATTGCGCCATGTAATATAGGTGTGTGAAATGCAAAGACATTCATGCTCCCCGCGAGTGCAAATTGGCTCAGGCGGAGCAAAAAGAAAAACTATATTGTGTGAACTGCGGTGCCTTTGGTCATCCAGCATCATATCGAGGATGCCCCCGGTATCAAGATGCAAAGGTTAAAGTCACTCCGAAACAAAGTCAAGCACACCGCAGTGTGATACCTACCAACTTCGTCAAGCCCGGGGTGTCATTTGCACTTGCTGCGAGAGGACCAGCAGACAATGTAAATAAAATAAATAATGTAAGTGGCAATAATGAGCTGCTCCTTAAAATTTATCAGCAACTAAATTCCTTATCGGAGCGAATCGATAAACAAGATTCGAAAATTAACATTGTTTTTCAACGTTTGGGGCTTTCAAATGCCTCAAAATAAATTGTCATCCAGCCACATTCCCACGGATGGGATTCGTCTCATCTCGATCAACGTCAACTCCATTGTAACTTTACATCGGCGTGATTATCTCCTTGAATTCATTGCCAGACAAAAGCCTGACATCATGCTTCTCACCGAAACCCACCTCAGTTCATGGCGCTCCATGAGATTCAAGGATTTTGAGTTCGTAAGAAACGATAGGGTAACAGGTGATGGGGGAGGTGGCACCGGGATATTGGTTCGAAGACCCTATTGTTTCCAAAATATTGAAAAAGTCGAATTCAAAAGCTTTGAATCTCTTGAAGTGTCTGTTATCAAAATCTCACTGCCAGGTGGGGATAACCTCTTCGTTATCTCTGCCTATGCAACTGGTGGAACTGTTCTCAAGCTCAAGGAGGAACTCAATTCCTTGTTTGAAATACTCGAATTGAACAGGCTGCATAACTATTATATTATTGCTGGTGACCTTGTAATGATTTTAACATTTTAAGTCCAACGCGGAACCGACCTCTCATCGGTTCTAGACGTTAAGTCTGAGTAGTGCCAACGGATGGTACCAACCGGTCAACCAATCCGTGCACCGTAACCCATTCACGCGGTGGCTGCTTGTCGGCCAGCTAGTTCGGAGAGGATTTCGGTCGCGGGTCTCCGAATGGGTTACGCTCAATTACATAATTCAGCCACCTATACACGCCCGTTTTTAAACGCGTTACGAAACAAAGCCATACGGAGAAGAAACCTACTTTACGTTACTCCGTATTTCTTCCTATAACAAGTCAAAAAGAACACAAGCTAATTTTTATTTCGCGTTCCCGAATTTCCGACGCGGTACCGAAAAGTATGCTACGCTAACTCAACCCGACGAAAACTACGTTAAAGAAAACTCAAAGTCAACTAAGGTACCGCGTACCGCACACGACGCGAAACCGACCTCAGCGGATTTTTCCAAACCCTACCCTCGCGATGGCATACTTACCCTGCACTTCCTTCCCCGCTGAAAAAAAAGAAGAACCACTGAAAAGGAAAGTCCGTTGGTTTGTTAGCAATTCATTTTAATGTCAAAGCCTGTAGGTGATGCACTATACTCGTATTTCAAAAATTACAATAATTTACAGGATGCTTTTCAATTGTTTCAACTAATTCAATGGTATTCCAATCATTCTTCAGATTATTTTAATTTTCTCTTAGTTTAAAGGAACAATCAAATTGAAATCATTTAAACGATATCGATGGTTACGTTCTAACACTTAAAAGGATAGAGTACCAGACTGTGATTTTTTTCCTATATTTATGTTTATTTATAATAATTAAGAATTACCAAACTATATAAAAAAAATGAAATCATTTAGTTTCAACTACTTATCTCGATCGATTATTATTTATATTATTTTTTTCATTCAATATAAAACCAAACAGTATTCTTACAATATTGTCATAACTTTAAATGCCGATGATAATACTAGTCAAGAACTTTTTTTTTTCGTTTAAATTTAATCACAATAGAGTATGTTGCGAAAACAAAAAAAAATAAAGCAACATAATGATATATCTGAACGTGTAAAGCATAACAAAGGAAAACAAAGAAATTTTATAAAAACGATATTTTAAATCTTTTTCTTATTGACGTACAATTTTAATTTTAAACGAACGATTCTGTCCACTTTCAAATAAAAGACAAAATTTGAAAAATAAATATAAACTACAAGAAAAATATTTATTCTGACTAAGCGATTAATGGTTCTTTAATTTTTACTGAAGAAAATTAATACAGCTAAATTTTGAAAATGTTTACTTATCTATTAGAAATCCATAAAACCGATTATGCAAGTTTTAAATTTCGTTTAAGCTATTTATAAGATATTTACTAATTTCGAAAAGAAAATAGTTAAATAATTATGAATTTACGTCTTTTTATTATAATCTAGAATTTTATTAATTCAATTATTTAATTTTAAGTTACGCGCATATCAATTCATTATGCTAGCTTTTCATAAATTATATTACTTAATGTGTTTCCCTTTAGTGTGTTGCTTAAAGTATAATGAAAGAAAAATTTCATTTGATTTAGTTCTTATTTTCATTGTTTCTGTTTCGATAATTATTTTTTTTTATAATTTGCAAAAATTTCGAAAAGTGGTTTCCTTTTTTATTTACTATCTAATGTTAATAACCTAAACCGTTTACTAAATCGCGATGATAATTTTGATTATTAATTCATTGCAATGTGGGAAGATATAATGTGACGATACGATTTCCCCACTACTAAGATATTCAACCGAAAATGCAGACTTGGTTCTGCAGTCGAATCCAACTAGGTTTGCAGGTGAAAATCAAGAAGGGTTTCAACCGGACCACAATATCCGTCATTAAGAAGTATCACGGCACTACTTCACAACATAATAGAGTGATCAATGTTAACAACACAATGATCCCAATCGAAAGGCGATAGAATAAAGATAGATTTTAGAGCCAATTCAGTTCGATTCAAGTATCCATCAAGCTTTCACTCTAAATTTACTTCAGTGTTGAACAATTTTTGAAAAGCACTTTCCGAACTACGAAAATTCGTAACCACAAATTGAACTAGCCCAGTTCCTAAAAAAAACATTCTCAACCTTAAAGGCGAGAAAAAATCCAAAACATGACACAACTCAATCAAAAAAACTAGCCAATTCCATTTCTTTTTTATGGCGTTGCAATTACTAACTAAGATTTTCAACCCTATTCTGACTCAACCTATTAAAACCTATCGTTTTTATGACTGCATCGCCAACGTCTTCAGAGTATATGCAACATTGTATTCCGTAAAAATTGTAAGCAACATTCCCTAAAGTTAAACATTAGAGAGCAATTCCATTTTAACCTGTTTCTCTTCATACGATCATCCTCGGAGTGTGTTCATATTTTATATCCTAGCAGCTTATCCTCAACTGACCCAAAACCAATGGTTTCAATGTATTCCCAACAAATACATTCATATTTAATCTCAATCCGATTCACCATACCCGTAATGGGTTTGTAATAGAAAAAAAAGAAACGAAATTGTCTTATTTCATTATACACACACGTCAATGAACTTTGTGCATAACATTCCTTATCTCTTACTAATTGTTTAACTAAAATTTTTGTTATTATATATGATAAAGTAATACGACATTGCCATAGAACATAATTTTTTTGACTTGTTTAAATGCGATTCGCGCTGCTTTCTATGAGAAATTTACAATTACACGTTAAAATCTGCCTTGAGAAAATTTTGCTTTGATTGGTCCATGTAACTAATTGACGACAAAGATCAGGGAAACGACAACCCTTTGTCAGTTGGGTTACGATTACTCTATATTTTATGCTGAACTTTAATACGGTACAAATCTCTTTTACCGTTGTTTAATTTATATGTCCCTGAGATTGGAGTGGATTTGACTGGTATGCAACATACTCACTGTGATATGGCTTTGTAGATCCGGGGTTTACAAGCAAGCATAATGTTTCCAGCTTTTCGAGGTGCCAATTCAGTTTTTCTTCGCGGATGGTGGTTCAATTTTAGGCCGATGCAATTTCGATGGTGTCCTTTTCTTCATAAGTTGATCAGCCTTCCGTACTCCCTTCGAGTTAATATTTTTTTGCCGTGTTAAACGGATTCAAAAGAACCAGCTTCTGCGTAACCCGTTTGGATTTCGATATATGGATTTCCTTTGCTGGGAACGTACCTAATGTCATATGGCAGCAATTAGTCTCGGCCCCGTGCGCTGGCTTTACCGCCATTAGTGTGTAAAAAAATGTATGCCAAGGCGCGTTTATATCACCAACGTAGACGTGCGAGCCCCATGCACTATTGTACCCTCGTGGAGCTCCACACCAGTGGCAAATGCTCCAGTATGACACAGATCGTTTATTTTCCATCAATATAATCCTGGATACGCAGCTTCTGGTGGCGTACAAACTCACTGTATTTCTAATATTGAATGTTAGGGGGATTAACCAACCCTATTTGACTCTATTTGGACTTGCAAAAGTTAAAGGATTTTGTTTTTCTCTCAAATGTGGTTTTCTTTTTGGATTTATAGGTTAAATTTTACTTCACAAACACTCACTAAGCTCACTGTACACTCTGAAAGTTGTAACCCGAATGACACTTTGAAGGTTATATCCAGAATGACACTTCCGACCAGTTTCCACTTTTCTATCTATTCGATGTTTTGATGGCAACTGTGGGCGGCATTGCCAGATAGATATGCCTCGAAATGTATCGGTGTTTAATTGATATTTTTTTTCAAATATTTATATCCACAGATATAAATATTTGAAAAAAAATAATATTTTCTGCGCAATGATATCCGCACGAAAGATGAAGTCCGCTTGCACTTCGAAGACATACATATCTGGCCGGTTGCCAGGGTTCGGGATCGGAATCACTTCGATTCCCGGGCGTAGGCGTCACATTACAACCTGAACGCCAAGCATACATCATGGCTGAACGCCACCAATAATCCAAGAGGTGTATTCCTGAAATCGTGGATAACAGAGAACCAAATTGAATACAGGTGCACTCTATATGGGTCGGAGCTCCCAACATACCCTAGGACAAATTCATATTTGGACCTTTGCATTGCTGACGCAAGACTTGAATTCAGCTTTAATAGTCCTCAACGGAAACTGCAGGTGCTTCCTTATGATAGCGACCATAACGCAATCGTAATGGAAATCAGTCATCACAGGGATGATTTCTTCCTCATTCCAGTTCAACACGAAAATCATCGGTTGAATTTCAAAAAAACAGACTGGGGAAAGTTTCAAAAGAAAATTAATCGCAAGTACCAGAAGCAATGTCCCCCTTCTGATGGTGGCAACTCTTGCTCAATGGTTCCTAATGACAGGAATCTAACTAACGATGAAATAGATGTCTATTTGTCGAAGTTAGAGAAGCTGACGTTGGAAACGATTGAGAAAGTAGTTCCCAAGATTAAACATCGAAACAATATGGAAGGATATGAAACACCAACCATCGCAAGGTTGAAAAGATTGAAAAGCCTCCTTCTCACACGCGTCAACAATATTTATCGAAGATTTTTGGACTACAACCATCCCTCGTTGTCTTTGTTGAAATTACATCTGAAGAATGTCCGGAACTTAATCCGGTCATACTTCAGGAGTGAGGTCAGCAATCAATGGGCGGAAAAATTGAGTGATATTAGCCCACAGGACCTAGATGGCGTGTTCGCAAAAGTGAATAGCATATTCCGCAAGAAGTCTCGAGTGAAGGTATCGAATCTTGAAGTCACTAGTGATGAGATAAATCTTCTCGATAGGGCTGGTATCGAAATTGATAGTACGACTCCGGATAGAAATGGAAACAGGATTATTTGTGAAGGATTGGATAAACTTGCCCTGATTGGAACACATTTTGAATTGGTTCATCTACCAAACCCTGAGAGAGGGAACCAAATTTTTTCAGAGGTCGTTGAAGCAAAAGTTTCCGACTTCAAATCAAGCCTGAACGGCCAATCAATTCTTCATTTCAATGAAACATTAACATCTGACCTCATACCGAGCTTGAATCTTATTGATTACTTTGTCAGCTATGAAGACTTGTGTTTCATATTCCGCAAGATAAACAACAAGAAATCATGTGGTACTGATGGTATTCCAAATGTAGTTCTCCGACATTTGCCTGAAGTTGCTATTAGGAACTATTGCATATTGTTCAACAACATGTTGAGCAATTCATATTTTCCAAATGAGTGGAAAAAAGCTAAGGTATTTCCGATCTTGAAGAAAGGAAAAGAATCTTCATGCCCTAAAAGCTATCGCCCAATCAGCTTGCTGCCTAACATCAGCAAGGTGTTTGAAGTGATACTCAACAGAGCATTAAACGCCCACATTGAGGAAAACGAGTTGATGCCGAATTGCCAATTTGGTTTTCGTGCCAGGCATTCGACCATACATGCAATAACGAAAGTAACCTCAGACATCTTTGGGAACTAAATGATAGACAATGTGTTGGAGCATGTCTCATTGATATGGAGAAAGCCTTTGATACGGTATGGTTAGATGGACTAGTTTTTAAACTCCTTCAGGACAAGTTCCCCAGACACCTTGTCGCCATGATGTGTAATATGTCATACGGGAAATCGTTTGTTGTAACTGATGGAAATCTGACGACAATGCGCGAATTCAAGGTCTTGAATGGTCTACAGCAGGGAACAGTTACTGCGCCTCTGCTCTTCTCAATATTCATTCGCAAGCTATTGAACGGCTTTGATTTTAACGTCTCGCCAACGCGATCATTGGTAGCGTTTGCTGATGATCTGATCATCTATACGGTAGACCGAAAAGCTACAATAGTTCAGAGCAATCTCCAAAAAATGTTCAATGATGTGCAGCTGTACACTGACAATTGGCGAATGAAAATCAATGCGCAAAAGTGTGAAACAATCTTGTTTCGGACAACGCTGCAGGGGGTCAGTCAAGACCTGAAACGTAATTGGAAAGATTTCCACATCATGGCTGGTGAGGGTAGTCTTGAACGGGTTCCACATAAATCCTGTGTTCGATACCTCGGTGTTTATCTCGATCAGTATCTGTACTATACTGAACATGTGAAAATCATGCTCAGTATGGCACTTAAAGTAGTCATGGCCCTTCGAAAGCTCTTTCATTCCAGATACATTCATCAAAAGGTCAAAATTATCTGTTACAAGACACTGGTTAGACCAGTTTTGACATATGGATGTCAGATCTGGTACAACCAGAGTGCTAGTACTATGGAACAATTAAGAGTTTTCGAAAGGAAATGTCTTCGTGCATGTACTGGTTTGTACAGAAAGCCTGAGACGGATTGGAAACATTATATATCGAATAGAAGAATTTATCAAACTGCTGAAGTGACTAGAGTCGATATTTTCATATTGAAACTTCTTCGGAATCATATCGCAAGATCTGTGACTGTGAGTAAAAACCCTTGGATTTCACAGCCGTTCCACCCTACAGACGGGTATATAGCGACTTGCCTCGCTACTGGCTTCATTCCTCCAGAAGCATTGGTGTATTTGGACATGAATCGATATGTTTTTGATTCTGACGGCGTCCCAGTCATATATCACATATATCGACGGGCCACCGATAAGAAGATAAAATATCCTCCGAATTTGAGTTTACGAGACGAACAGTTCCAATGGAGATACTCATTTGCTAGATTCGTTGAGGCTGATCGAGTTGAGACGGGGCAGTCTAGGTATTTGTGGCTGAATGACAATGTCTAAATTATTCGTGTTTATTTTCAGTTTTGGTGTTTTTCGTTATTTCGTTTTTGAGTTTCAGCTCATTATTGCTACATTTAGTGTTGTTTATTTGTGTTAAAAATTAGGTATAGGTTAGGTTTATATTATGTTTATTATATTAGGTTAGAGATAAGGTTTGACGCTTACGTTAAGAACATTGTTATAGATTTTTATAGTATAAGATAACGTTTTTGATTGCATTTATTAGAATTAAGTTAAAACATATTAGGTGTAGGATCAAAGTTCACTGTAGTGTTAAGATGATAAATAATTTTAGAATAGTGTTGGTTGGTTTTTTCTCCTTTTTCCAATTGAATTGTAAAAATATGTAATAATCTTCATTGATTTGAATTTGCTATAGTTTTTTTTAAATGTGTTTAATGATAACGTACAAATTTAGAGAGCCATTTGGGCCATTAAGTTTTTTTATTGTTATTGTTTGGATTTTGCTTTATATTCTTTTAAAATTTATAACGATTAGTAGTAAATAAAGCGCTTTTGACTTTGACTTTGACGTGTTTTTAATCGCTCCTGTCATAAATTTTAAAAATTAATTTTTTCACAAAAGTCAGTTTCAAAAATTTGAAATAATTTTTTAACAAGCCAGTCAAAAGCATATTTTGATTTTATTGGGAAAGCATTTATCGTCGAAGGCATCGACCCACGGAATCAATAAATCGAAAAAAGAAAATAAACCGAAGACTTACTCGGGACTGCTGTATGGAAGACCCGACGGATTCCCTCCGTTGGGAGGCCCCAGGGAGAATAACAATGCGAAATTGGCGGCAAGCGTTAATAAGCGAAGACACACGAGCACCCACGACTCCGCAGATGGTGGGCGTAAGACTCAAGTAGTCGAAGAAAAGCAAGAAGTGAGTCGACTTCAAGCTGAAATCCAAGAATTAAAAATAAGACTGAAAACGTTCGAAGATATGTTCGAGACAGCGAAGAAAGTTCAAGATACTGAACCGGTACGACAAATCAATACGCAAGCTAAGCAGAAGAAAGCTGTTAAACAAGTCATCCCAGAAGAAGTATTAAGTGCTGGAGGCACTAACGACAGCCAGGATTACTATGCAGCGCTGGACGGACTCCAACAAGAAATGGAGGGTGATGAAAATAATGGAGGTAATGTTAGTCAAGATAATGATAATTTTATACTTTATTTAAAAAATAAAAATTAGGAGAAGAAACCAGCCCGTAGTTCTGCTGGTCCTCCTCAAAAAGAAGCCAAGAGTACAGAGAAAGTTCCGCCAATTAATCTGTTCGGTCAAAGCGGAAAAGACATGGTTCGGCTATTGGCAGCCGAAAACAAATTAACAAATTTCGAGATAAAACGACTATCAGAACGAAATCACTGGTTGATTTCAAGTCATCAAAAAATGCTTTAAATTCTGGCGAGGTTCCACACTTCACATATACCCCGAAACGTGATAAGAACCAGACCTTGTTGAAGGGCTTGGACTGCGGAGAAGATACCGTCGATCTTCTTCAGGTGCTCGAGAAAGAAGCACCAGAAATCGAGTTTATCTCCGTTAAAACATTCGCAACAAGAAGGTCGACGGTAGAAAAAAAAATTTACCATTTATTTAGTGCAAATATCAATTAAGAGCAGTCCAAGTGCTCTTCAACAAATCAGATACTTAAATTTCCGAGTGGTGAGGTGGGAACGCCTCCAGAAACGAGATATCAACCATTGCTATCGCTGTCAACGATTTGGGCATTCGGCTGCCAACTGCGCCATGCATTACCTATGTATCAAACGCAAGGACGTGCATGCTCCCAGTGAGTGCAAATTGGCTCAGACGGAGCCAAAAGAGAAATTATACTGTGAGTGCGGTGTTTTTGGTCACCCGGCATCATATCGAGGATGCTCCCGATGTCAAGATGCGAGAATTAAATTTGTACCAAAGCAAACACAACTACACCGCAGTGTCTTAGCTTCGAACTTCGTCAAGCCCGGAATATCATTGCACAAACCGCTCGAGGACCAGCAGAAAATGCGGTAAATAGTGTAAATAATGTAAGTGGCAATGATGAGCTGCTTCTCAAAATTTTACAGCAAATAAATTCTCTATCGGAGAGAATTGATAAACAAGATACGAACTTTAATCTTGTTTTTCATCGTTTCGGGGTTTCAAACGCCTCAAAATAATTTGTCATCCAGTCACATTCCCATGGATAGGATTCGTCTCATCTCGATCATCGTCAACTCCATTGTTACTATACATCGGCGTGATTATCTCCTTGAATTCATTGTTAAGCAAAAGCCTGACATCATGCTTCTCACTGAAACCCACCTTAATTCATGGCACTCCATGACATTCAAGGATTTTGAATTCGTAAGAAACGATAGGGTAATAGGTGATGGGGGAGGTGGCACCGGGATATTGGTTCGAAGACCCTATTGTTTCCAAAATATTGATAAACTTGAATTCAAAAGCTTTGAATCTCTTGAAGTGTCCGTTATCAAAATCTCACTGCCAGGTGGGGATAACCTCTTCGTTATCTCTGCCTATGCAACTGGTGGAACTGTTCTCAAGCTCAAGGAGGAGCTCAATTCCTTGTTTGAAATACTCGAATTGAACAGGCTGCATACTTATTATATTCTTGCTGGTGGCCTGAACGCCAAGCATGCATCATGGCTCAACGCCACCAATAATCCCAGAGGTGTATTCCTGAAATCGTGGATAACAGAGAACCAAATTGAATACAGGTGCAATCTATATGGGTCGGAGCTCCTAACATCCTAGGACAAATTCATATTTGGACCTCTGCATTGCTGACGCAAGACTTAAATTCAGCTTTAATAGTCCTCAACGCAAACTGCAGGTACTTCCTTACGATAGCGACCATAACGCAATCCTAATGGAAATCAGTCATCACAGGGATGATGTCTTCCTCATTCCAGTTCAACATGAAAATCATCGGTTGAATTTCAAAAAAACAGACGGGAAATTTTCGAAAGAAGTTAAATCGAAAGTACCAGAAGCAATGTCCCTCTTCTGGTGGTAGCAACTCTTGCTCAATGGTTTCTAATGACAGGAATCTAACTAACAATGAAATAGATGTCTATTTGTCGAAGTCAGAAAAGCTGGCGTTGGAAACGATTGAGAAAGTAGTTCCCAAGATTAAACATCGAAACAATATGGAAGTATATGAAACACCAACCATCGCAAGGTTAAAAAGAATGAAAAGCCTTCTTCTCACACGCGTCAACAATATTTATCGAAGATTTTTGGACAACAACCATCCCTCGTTGGCTTTGTTGAAATTACACCTGAAGAATGTCTGGAACTTAATCCGGTCATACTTCAGGAGTGAGGTCAGCAATCAATGGGCGGAAAAATTGAGGGGCCCAGAGGACCCAGATGTCGTTTTTGCGAAAGTGAAGGTATCGAATCTTAAAAGTCACGAGTGATGAGATAAATCTTCTCGATAGGGCTGGTATCGAAATTGATAGTACCACTCCGGATAGAAATGGAAACAGGATTATAAGTGAGGGATTGGATAAACTTGCCCTGATTGGAACACATTTTAAATTGGTTCATCTACCAAACCCTGAGAGAGGGAATGAAATATTTTCAGAGGTCGTTGAAGCAAAAGTTTTCGACTTCAAACGTCTAATCAATTCTTCATTTCAATGAAAAATTGACATCTGACCTCATACCGAGCTTGAATCTTATTGATTATTTTTTCAGCTATGAAGACTTGTGTTTCATATTTCGCAGGATAAACAACAAGAAATCATGTGGTACTGAAAGTATTCCAAATGTAGTTCTCCGACATTTGCCTGAGGTTGCTATTAGGAATTATTGCATATTGTTCAACAACATGTTGAGCAATTCATATTTCCCAAATAAGTGAAAAAAGGCTAAGGTATTTCCGATCTTGAAGAAAGGAAAAGAATCTTCATGCCCCAAAAGCTATCGCCAAATCAGCTTGCTGCCTAACATCAGCAAGGTGTTTGAAGTGATACTGAACAGAGCATTAAACGCCCACATTGAGAAATATGAGTTGATGCCGAATTGCCAATTTGATTTTCGTGCCAGACATTCGACCACACATGCAATAATGAAAGTAATCTCAGACATCTGTTGGAAACTAAATGATAGACAATGTGTTGGAGCATGTCTCATTGATATGAAGAAAGCCTTCGATACTGTGTGGTTAGATGGACTAGTTTTTAAACTCCTTCAGGACAAGTTCCCCAGACACCTTGTCGCCATGATGTGTAATATGTCATACGGGAAATCGTTTGTTGTAACTGATGGAAATCTGACGACAATGCGCGAATTCAAGGTCTTGAATGGTCTACAGCAGGGAACAGTTACTGCGCCTCTGCTCTTCTCAATATTCATTCGCAAGCTATTGAACGGCTTTGATTTTAACGTCTCGCCAACGCGATCATTGGTAGCGTTTGCTGATGATCTGATCATCTATACGGCAGACCGAAAAGCTACAATAGTTCAGAGCAATCTCCAAAACATGTTCAATGATGTGCAGCTGTACACTGACAATTGGCGAATGAAAATCAATGCGCAAAAGTGTGAAACAATCTTGTTTCGGACAACGCTGCAGGGGGTCAGTCAAGACCTGAAACGTAATTGGAAAGATTTCCACATCATGGCTGGTGAGGGTAGTCTTGAACGGGTTCCACATAAATCCTGTGTTCGATACCTCGGTGTTTATCTCGATCAGTATCTGTACTATACTGAACATGTGAAAATCATGCTCAGTATGGCACTTAAAGTAGTCATGGCCCTTCGAAAGCTCTTTCATTCCAGATACATTCATCAAAAGGTCAAAATTATCTGTTACAAGACACTGGTTAGACCAGTTTTGACATATGGATGTCAGATCTGGTACAACCAGAGTGCTGGTACTATGGAACAATTAAGAGTTTTCGAAAGGAAATGTCTTCGTGCATGTACTGGTTTGTACAGAAAGCCTGAGACGGATTGGAAACATTATATATCGAATAGAAGAATTTATCAAACTGCTGAAGTGACTAGAGTCGATATTTTCATATTGAAACTTCTTCGGAATCATATCGCAAGATCTGTGACTGTGAGTAAAAACCCTTGGATTTCACAGCCGTTCCACCCTACAGACGGGTATATAGCGACTTGCCTCGCTACTGGCTTCATTCCTCCAGAAGCATTGGTGTATTTGGACATGAATCGATATGTTTTTGATTCTGACGGCGTCCCAGTCATATATCACATATATCGACGGGCCACCGATAAGAAGATAAAATATCCTCCGAATTTGAGTTTACGAGACGAACAGTTCCAATGGAGATACTCATTTGCTAGATTCGTTGAGGCTGATCGAGTTGAGACGGGGCAGTCTAGGTATTTGTGGCTGAATGACAATGTCTAAATTATTCGTGTTTATTTTCAGTTTTGGTGTTTTTCGTTATTTCGTTTTTGAGTTTCAGCTCATTATTGCTACATTTAGTGTTGTTTATTTGTGTTAAAAATTAGGTATAGGTTAGGTTTATATTATGTTTATTATATTAGGTTAGAGATAAGGTTTGACGCTTACGTTAAGAACATTGTTATAGATTTTTATAGTATAAGATAACGTTTTTGATTGCATTTATTAGAATTAAGTTAAAACATATTAGGTGTAGGATCAAAGTTCACTGTAGTGTTAAGATGATAAATAATTTTAGAATAGTGTTGGTTGGTTTTTTCTCCTTTTTCCAATTGAATTGTAAAAATATGTAATAATCTTCATTGATTTGAATTTGCTATAGTTTTTTTTTTAATGTGTTTAATGATAACGTACAAATTTAGAGAGCCATTTGGGCCATTAAGTTTTTTTATTGTTATTGTTTGGATTTTGCTTTATATTCTTTTAAAATTTATAACGATTAGTAGTAAATAAAGCGCTTTTGACTTTGACTTTGACGTGTTTTTAATCGCTCCTGTCATAAATTTTAAAAATTAATTTTTTCACAAAAGTCAGTTTCAAAAATTTGAAATAATTTTTTAACAAGCCAGTCAAAAGCATATTTTGATTTTATTGGGAAAGCATTTATCGTCGAAGGCATCAACCTACGGAATCAATAAATCGAAAAAAGGAAATAAACCGAAGACTTACTCGGGACTGCTGTATGGAGGACCCGACGGATTCCCTCCGTTGGGAGGCCCCGGGGAGAATAACAATGCGAAATTGGCGGCAAGCGTTAATAAGCGAAGACACACGAGCACCCACGACTCCGCAGATGGTGGGCGTAAGACTCAAGTAGTCGAAGAAAAGCAAGAAGTGAGTCGACTTCAAGCTGAAATCCAAGAATTAAAAATAAGACTGAAAACGTTCGAAGATATGTTCGAGACAGCGAAGAAAGTTCAAGATACTGAACCGGTACGACAAATCAATATGCAAGCTAAGCAGAAGAAAGCTGTTAAACAAGTCATCCCAGAAGAAGTATTAAGTGCTGGAGGCACTAACGACAGCCAGGATTACTATGCAGCGCTGGACGGACTCCAACAAGAAATGGAGGGTGATGAAAATAATGGAGGTAATGTTAGTCAAGATAATGATAATTTTATACTTTATTTAAAAAATAAAAATTAGGAGAAGAAACCAGCCCGTAGTTCTGCTGGTCCTCCTCAAAAAGAAGCCAAGAGTACAGAGAAAGTTCCGCCAATTAATCTGTTCGGTCAAAGCGGAAAAGACATGGTTCGGCTATTGGCAGCCGAAAACAAATTAACAAATTTCGAGATAAAACGACTATCAGAACGAAATCACTGGTTGATTTCAAGTCATCAAAAAATGCTTTAAATTCTGGCGAGGTTCCACACTTCACATATACCCCGAAACGTGATAAGAACCAGACCTTGTTGAAGGGCTTGGACTGCGGAGAAGATACCGTCGATCTTCTTCAGGTGCTCGAGAAAGAAGCACCAGAAATCGAGTTTATCTCCGTTAAAACATTCGCAACAAGAAGGTCGACGGTAGAAAAAAAAAATTTACCATTTATTTAGTGCAAATATCAATTAAGAGCAGTCCAAGTGCTCTTCAACAAATCAGATACTTAAATTTCCGAGTGGTGAGGTGGGAACGCCTCCAGAAACGAGATATCAACCATTGCTATCGCTGTCAACGATTTGGGCATTCGGCTGCCAACTGCGCCATGCATTACCTATGTATCAAATGCAAGGACGTGCATGCTCCCAGTGAGTGCAAATTGGCTCAGACGGAGCCAAAAGAGAAATTATACTGTGAGTGCGGTGTTTTTGGTCACCCGGCATCATATCGAGGATGCTCCCGATGTCAAGATGCGAGAATTAAATTTGTACCAAAGCAAACACAACTACACCGCAGTGTCTTAGCTTCGAACTTCGTCAAGCCCGGAATATCATTGCACAAACCGCTCGAGGACCAGCAGAAAATGCGGTAAATAGTGTAAATAATGTAAGTGGCAATGATGAGCTGCTTCTCAAAATTTTACAGCAAATAAATTCTCTATCGGAGAGAATTGATAAACAAGATACGAACTTTAATCTTGTTTTTCATCGTTTCGGGGTTTCAAACGCCTCAAAATAATTTGTCATCCAGTCACATTCCCATGGATAGGATTCGTCTCATCTCGATCATCGTCAACTCCATTGTTACTATACATCGGCGTGATTATCTCCTTGAATTCATTGTTAAGCAAAAGCCTGACATCATGCTTCTCACTGAAACCCACCTTAATTCATGGCACTCCATGACATTCAAGGATTTTGAATTCGTAAGAAACGATAGGGTAATAGGTGATGGGGGAGGTGGCACCGGGATATTGGTTCGAAGACCCTATTGTTTCCAAAATATTGATAAACTTGAATTCAAAAGCTTTGAATCTCTTGAAGTGTCCGTTATCAAAATCTCACTGCCAGGTGGGGATAACCTCTTCGTTATCTCTGCCTATGCAACTGGTGGAACTGTTCTCAAGCTCAAGGAGGAGCTCAATTCCTTGTTTGAAATACTCGAATTGAACAGGCTGCATACTTATTATATTCTTGCTGGTGGCCTGAACGCCAAGCATGCATCATGGCTCAACGCCACCAATAATCCCAGAGGTGTATTCCTGAAATCGTGGATAACAGAGAACCAAATTGAATACAGGTGCAATCTATATGGGTCGGAGCTCCTAACATCCTAGGACAAATTCATATTTAGACCTCTGCATTGCTGACGCAAGACTTAAATTCAGCTTTAATAGTCCTCAACGCAAACTGCAGGTACTTCCTTACGATAGCGACCATAACGCAATCCTAATGGAAATCAGTCATCACAGGGATGATGTCTTCCTCATTCCAGTTCAACATGAAAATCATCGGTTGAATTTCAAAAAAACAGACGGGAAATTTTCGAAAGAAGTTAAATCGAAAGTACCAGAAGCAATGTCCCTCTTCTGGTGGTAGCAACTCTTGCTCAATGGTTTCTAATGACAGGAATCTAACTAACAATGAAATAGATGTCTATTTGTCGAAGTCAGAAAAGCTGGCGTTGGAAACGATTGAGAAAGTAGTTCCCAAGATTAAACATCGAAACAATATGGAAGTATATGAAACACCAACCATCGCAAGGTTAAAAAGAATGAAAAGCCTTCTTCTCACACGCGTCAACAATATTTATCGAAGATTTTTGGACAACAACCATCCCTCGTTGGCTTTGTTGAAATTACACCTGAAGAATGTCTGGAACTTAATCCGGTCATACTTCAGGAGTGAGGTCAGCAATCAATGGGCGGAAAAATTGAGGGGCCCAGAGGACCCAGATGTCGTTTTTGCGAAAGTGAAGGTATCGAATCTTAAAAGTCACGAGTGATGAGATAAATCTTCTCGATAGGGCTGGTATCGAAATTGATAGTACCACTCCGGATAGAAATGGAAACAGGATTATATGTGAGGGATTGGATAAACTTGCCCTGATTGGAACACATTTTAAATTGGTTCATCTACCAAACCCTGAGAGAGGGAATGAAATATTTTCAGAGGTCGTTGAAGCAAAAGTTTTCGACTTCAAACGTCTAATCAATTCTTCATTTCAATGAAAAATTGACATCTGACCTCATACCGAGCTTGAATCTTATTGATTATTTTTTCAGCTATGAAGACTTGTGTTTCATATTTCGCAGGATAAACAACAAGAAATCATGTGGTACTGAAAGTATTCCAAATGTAGTTCTCCGACATTTGCCTGAAGTTGCTATTAGGAATTATTGCATATTGTTCAACAACATGTCGAGCAATTCATATTTCCCAAATAAGTGAAAAAAGGCTAAGGTATTTCCGATCTTGAAGAAAGGAAAAGAATCTTCATGCCCCAAAAGCTATCGCCAAATCAGCTTGCTGCCTAACATCAGCAAGGTGTTTGAAGTGATACTGAACAGAGCATTAAACGCCCACATTGAGAAATATGAGTTGATGCCGAATTGCCAATTTGATTTTCGTGCCAGACATTCGACCACACATGCAATAATGAAAGTAATCTCAGACATCTGTTGGAAACTAAATGATAGACAATGTGTTGGAGCATGTCTCATTGATATGAAGAAAGCCTTCGATACTGTGTGGTTAGATGGACTAGTTTTTAAACTCCTTCAGGACAAGTTCCCCAGACACCTTGTCGCCATGATGTGTAATATGTCATACGGGAAATCGTTTGTTGTAACTGATGGAAATCTGACGACAATGCGCGAATTCAAGGTCTTGAATGGTCTACAGCAGGGAACAGTTACTGCGCCTCTGCTCTTCTCAATATTCATTCGCAAGCTATTGAACGGCTTTGATTTTAACGTCTCGCCAACGCGATCATTGGTAGCGTTTGCTGATGATCTGATCATCTATACGGTAGACCGAAAAGCTACAATAGTTCAGAGCAATCTCCAAAAAATGTTCAATGATGTGCAGCTGTACACTGACAATTGGCGAATGAAAATCAATGCGCAAAAGTGTGAAACAATCTTGTTTCGGACAACGCTGCAGGGGGTCAGTCAAGACCTGAAACGTAATTGGAAAGATTTCCACATCATGGCTGGTGAGGGTAGTCTTGAACGGGTTCCACATAAATCCTGTGTTCGATACCTCGGTGTTTATCTCGATCAGTATCTGTACTATACTGAACATGTGAAAATCATGCTCAGTATGGCACTTAAAGTAGTCATGGCCCTTCGAAAGCTCTTTCATTCCAGATACATTCATCAAAAGGTCAAAATTATCTGTTACAAGACACTGGTTAGACCAGTTTTGACATATGGATGTCAGATCTGGTACAACCAGAGTGCTAGTACTATGGAACAATTAAGAGTTTTCGAAAGGAAATGTCTTCGTGCATGTACTGGTTTGTACAGAAAGCCTGAGACGGATTGGAAACATTATATATCGAATAGAAGAATTTATCAAACTGCTGAAGTGACTAGAGTCGATATTTTCATATTGAAACTTCTTCGGAATCATATCGCAAGATCTGTGACTGTGAGTAAAAACCCTTGGATTTCACAGCCGTTCCACCCTACAGACGGGTATATAGCGACTTGCCTCGCTACTGGCTTCATTCCTCCAGAAGCATTGGTGTATTTGGACATGAATCGATATGTTTTTGATTCTGACGGCGTCCCAGTCATATATCACATATATCGACGGGCCACCGATAAGAAGATAAAATATCCTCCGAATTTGAGTTTACGAGACGAACAGTTCCAATGGAGATACTCATTTGCTAGATTCGTTGAGGCTGATCGAGTTGAGACGGGGCAGTCTAGGTATTTGTGGCTGAATGACAATGTCTAAATTATTCGTGTTTAT
This sequence comes from Odontomyia ornata, assembly GCA_963969285.1. Taxonomy (NCBI): domain Eukaryota; kingdom Metazoa; phylum Arthropoda; class Insecta; order Diptera; family Stratiomyidae; genus Odontomyia; species Odontomyia ornata. The sequence goes on from OZ017738.1 coordinate 96,536,679, forward strand.
TTTCAGTTTTGGTGTTTTTCGTTATTTCGTTTTTGAGTTTCAGCTCATTATTGCTACATTTAGTGTTGTTTATTTGTGTTAAAAATTAGGTATAGGTTAGGTTTATATTATGTTTATTATATTAGGTTAGAGATAAGGTTTGACGCTTACGTTAAGAACATTGTTATAGATTTTTATAGTATAAGATAACGTTTTTGATTGCATTTATTAGAATTAAGTTAAAACATATTAGGTGTAGGATCAAAGTTCACTGTAGTGTTAAGATGATAAATAATTTTAGAATAGTGTTGGTTGGTTTTTTCTCCTTTTTCCAATTGAATTGTAAAAATATGTAATAATCTTCATTGATTTGAATTTGCTATAGTTTTTTTTTTAATGTGTTTAATGATAACGTACAAATTTAGAGAGCCATTTGGGCCATTAAGTTTTTTTATTGTTAATGTTTGGATTTTGCTTTATATTCTTTTAAAATTTATAACGATTAGTAGTAAATAAAGCGCTTTTGACTTTGACTTTGACGTGTTTTTAATCGCTCCTGTCATAAATTTTAAAAATTAATTTTTTCACAAAAGTCAGTTTCAAAAATTTGAAATAATTTTTTAACAAGCCAGTCAAAAGCATATTTTGATTTTATTGGGAAAGCATTTATCGTCGAAGGCATCGACCCACGGAATCAATAAATCGAAAAAAGGAAATAAACCGAAGACTTACTCGGGACTGCTGTATGGAGGACCCGACGGATTCCCTCCGTTGGGAGGCCCCGGGGAGAATAACAATGCGAAATTGGCGGCAAGCGGTAATAAGCGAAGACACACGAGCACCCACGACTCCGCAGATGGTGGGCGTAAGACTCAAGTAGTCGAAGAAAAGCAAGAAGTGAGTCGACTTCAAGCTGAAATCCAAGAATTAAAAATAAGACTGAAAACGTACGAAGATATGTTCGAGACAGCGAAGAAAGTTCAAGATACTGAACCGGTACGACAAATCAATACGCAAGCTAAGCAGAAGAAAGCTGTTAAACAAGTCATCCCAGAAGAAGTATTAAGTGCTGGAGGCACTAACGACAGCCAGGATTACTATGCAGCGCTGGACGGACTCCAACAAGAAATGGAGGGTGATGAAAATAATGGAGGTAATGTTAGTCAAGATAATGATAATTTTATACTTTATTTAAAAAATAAAAATTAGGAGAAGAAACCAGCCCGTAGTTCTGCTGGTCCTCCTCAAAAAGAAGCCAAGAGTACAGAGAAAGTTCCGCCAATTAATCTGTTCGGTCAAAGCGGAAAAGACATGGTTCGGCTATTGGCAGCCGAAAACAAATTAACAAATTTCGAGATAAAACGACTATCAGAACGAAATCACTGGTTGATTTCAAGTCATCAAAAAATGCTTTAAATTCTGGCGACGTTCCACACTTCACATATACCCCGAAACGTGATAAGAACCAGACCTTGTTGAAGGGCTTGGACTGCGGAGAAGATACCGTCGATCTTCTTCAGGTGCTCGAGAAAGAAGCACCAGAAATCGAGTTTATCTCCGTTAAAACATTCGCAACAAGAAGGTCGACGGTAGAAAAAAAAATTTACCATTTATTTAGTGCAAATATCAATTAAGAGCAGTCCAAGTGCTCTTCAACAAATCAGATACTTAAATTTCCGAGTGGTGAGGTGGGAACGCCTCCAGAAACGAGATATCAACCATTGCTATCGCTGTCAACGATTTGGGCATTCGGCTGCCAACTGCGCCATGCATTACCTATGTATCAAATGCAAGGACGTGCATGCTCCCAGTGAGTGCAAATTGGCTCAGACGGAGCCAAAAGAGAAATTATACTGTGAGTGCGGTGTTTTTGGTCACCCGGCATCATATCGAGGATGCTCCCGATGTCAAGATGCGAGAATTAAATTTGTACCAAAGCAAACACAACTACACCGCAGTGTCTTAGCTTCGAACTTCGTCAAGCCCGGAATATCATTGCACAAACCGCTCGAGGACCAGCAGAAAATGCGGTAAATAGTGTAAATAATGTAAGTGGCAATGATGAGCTGCTTCTCAAAATTTTACAGCAAATAAATTCTCTATCGGAGAGAATTGATAAACAAGATACGAACTTTAATCTTGTTTTTCATCGTTTCGGGGTTTCAAACGCCTCAAAATAATTTGTCATCCAGTCACATTCCCATGGATAGGATTCGTCTCATCTCGATCATCGTCAACTCCATTGTTACTATACATCGGCGTGATTATCTCCTTGAATTCATTGTTAAGCAAAAGCCTGACGTCATGCTTCTCACTGAAACCCACCTTAATTCATGGCACTCCATGACATTCAAGGATTTTGAATTCGTAAGAAACGATAGGGTAATAGGTGATGGGGGAGGTGGCACCGGGATATTGGTTCGAAGACCCTATTGTTTCCAAAATATTGATAAACTTGAATTCAAAAGCTTTGAATCTCTTGAAGTGTCCGTTATCAAAATCTCACTGCCAGGTGGGGATAACCTCTTCGTTATCTCTGCCTATGCAACTGGTGGAACTGTTCTCAAGCTCAAGGAGGAGCTCAATTCCTTGTTTGAAATACTCGAATTGAACAGGCTGCATACTTATTATATTCTTGCTGGTGGCCTGAACGCCAAGCATGCATCATGGCTCAACGCCACCAATAATCCCAGAGGTGTATTCCTGAAATCGTGGATAACAGAGAACCAAATTGAATACAGGTGCAATCTATATGGGTCGGAGCTCCTAACATCCTAGGACAAATTCATATTTGGACCTCTGCATTGCTGACGCAAGACTTAAATTCAGCTTTAATAGTCCTCAACGCAAACTGCAGGTACTTCCTTACGATAGCGACCATAACGCAATCCTAATGGAAATCAGTCATCACAGGGATGATGTCTTCCTCATTCCAGTTCAACATGAAAATCATCGGTTGAATTTCAAAAAAACAGACGGGAAATTTTCGAAAGAAGTTAAATCGAAAGTACCAGAAGCAATGTCCCTCTTCTGGTGGTAGCAACTCTTGCTCAATGGTTTCTAATGACAGGAATCTAACTAACAATGAAATAGATGTCTATTTGTCGAAGTCAGAAAAGCTGGCGTTGGAAACGATTGAGAAAGTAGTTCCCAAGATTAAACATCGAAACAATATGGAAGTATATGAAACACCAACCATCGCAAGGTTAAAAAGAATGAAAAGCCTTCTTCTCACACGCGTCAACAATATTTATCGAAGATTTTTGGACAACAACCATCCCTCGTTGGCTTTGTTGAAATTACACCTGAAGAATGTCTGGAACTTAATCCGGTCATACTTCAGGAGTGAGGTCAGCAATCAATGGGCGGAAAAATTGAGGGGCCCAGAGGACCCAGATGTCGTTTTTGCGAAAGTGAAGGTATCGAATCTTAAAAGTCACGAGTGATGAGATAAATCTTCTCGATAGGGCTGGTATCGAAATTGATAGTACCACTCCGGATAGAAATGGAAACAGGATTATAAGTGAGGGATTGGATAAACTTGCCCTGATTGGAACACATTTTAAATTGGTTCATCTACCAAACCCTGAGAGAGGGAATGAAATATTTTCAGAGGTCGTTGAAGCAAAAGTTTTCGACTTCAAACGTCTAATCAATTCTTCATTTCAATGAAAAATTGACATCTGACCTCATACCGAGCTTGAATCTTATTGATTATTTTTTCAGCTATGAAGACTTGTGTTTCATATTTCGCAGGATAAACAACAAGAAATCATGTGGTACTGAAAGTATTCCAAATGTAGTTCTCCGACATTTGCCTGAGGTTGCTATTAGGAATTATTGCATATTGTTCAACAACATGTTGAGCAATTCATATTTCCCAAATAAGTGAAAAAAGGCTAAGGTATTTCCGATCTTGAAGAATCAGCTTGCTGCCTAACATCAGCAAGGTGTTTGAAGTGATACTGAACAGAGCATTAAACGCCCACATTGAGAAATATGAGTTGATGCCGAATTGCCAATTTGATTTTCGTGCCAGACATTCGACCACACATGCAATAATGAAAGTAATCTCAGACATCTGTTGGAAACTAAATGATAGACAATGTGTTGGAGCATGTCTCATTGATATGAAGAAAGCCTTCGATACTGTGTGGTTAGATGGACTAGTTTTTAAACTCCTTCAGGACAAGTTCCCCAGACACCTTGTCGCCATGATGTGTAATATGTCATACGGGAAATCGTTTGTTGTAACTGATGGAAATCTGACGACAATGCGCGAATTCAAGGTCTTGAATGGTCTACAGCAGGGAACAGTTACTGCGCCTCTGCTCTTCTCAATATTCATTCGCAAGCTATTGAACGGCTTTGATTTTAACGTCTCGCCAACGCGATCATTGGTAGCGTTTGCTGATGATCTGATCATCTATACGGTAGACCGAAAAGCTACAATAGTTCAGAGCAATCTCCAAAAAATGTTCAATGATGTGCAGCTGTACACTGACAATTGGCGAATGAAAATCAATGCGCAGAAGTGTGAAACAATCTTGTTTCGGACAATGCTGCAGGGGGTCAATCGAGCCCTGGGACCTTATTGGAAAGATTTCCACATCATGGCTGGCGAGGGTAGTTCAGAACGAGTTCCAAATAAATCCTGTGTTCGATACCTCGGTGTTCATCTCATCAGTATCTGTACTATACTGAACATGTGAAAATCATGCTCAGTAAGAAACTAAAAGTAGTCATGGCCCTACGAAGACTCTTTCATTCCAAACACATTGATCAAAAGGTCAAAATTATCTGTTATAAGACTCTGGTTAGACCAGCTTTGACATATGGATGTCAGATCTGGTACAACCAGAGTGCTAGTACTATGGAACAATTAAGAGTTTTCGAAAGGAAATGTCCGTGCATGTACTGGTTTGTATAGAAAGCCTGAGATGGATTGGAAACATTATATATCGAATAGAAGAATTTATCAAACTGCTGAAGTGACTAGAGTCGATATTTTCATATTGAAACTTCTTCGGAATCATATCGCAAGATCTGTGACTGTGAGTAAAAACCCTTGGATTTCACAGCCGTTCCACCCTACAGACGGGTATATAGCGACTTGCCTCGCTACTGGCTTCATTCCTCCAGAAGCATTGGTGTATTTGGACATGAATCGATATGTTTTTGATTCTGACGGCGTCCCAGTCATATATCACATATATCGGCGGGCCACCGATAAGAAGATAAAATATCCTCCGAATTTGAGTTCACGAGACCAACGATTCCAATGGAGATACTCATTTGCTAGATTCGTTGAAGCTGATCGAATTGAGACGGCGCAAACTTGGTATTTGTGGCTGAATGGCAATATCTAAGTTATTCGTGTTTATTTCCAGGTTTTGTGTTTTTCGTTATTTGGGTTTTGAGTTTCAGCTCATTATTGCTACATTTAGTGTTGTTTATTTGTGTTAAAAATTAGGGATAGGTTAGGTAGATGTTATGTTTATTATATTAGGTTAGAGATAAGATTAAACGCGTAGGTTAGAAATATTATGATAGAATTTTTTAGTATAAGATAAAGTTTTGATTGAATTTTATTAGAATTAAGTTAAAACATATTAGGTGTAGGATCAAAGTTCACTGTAGTGGTTAAATTATAAATAATTTTAGGATAGTGTAGGTTAGTTCTTTCTCCCTTTTTCCAATTGAATTCCAAAATATGTAATAATCTTAATTAATTGAATTTGCTATAGTTTTTTTTTCTAAAATGTATTTAATGATAACGTATAGTTTAGAGAGCCATTTGGGCCATTAAGTTTTAGTATTGTTTGGAATTTGCTTTATATTATTTGAAAATTTATACCGATTAGTATTGAATAAAGCGCTATTGACTTTGACAATGGGGACAAGGTGTCTTAGGAACTTGTTCTGAAGGAGTTTAAAAACTAGTCTCTCTCCATATCAATGAGACACGCTCCAACACATTTTCTTTGATTTAGTTTCCAACAGATGTCTGAGGTTACTTTTTCTATTGCATGTTTGGTCGAATGCCTGGCACGAAAACCAAATTGGCGATTCGGCATCAACTCATATTTCTCAATGTGGGCGTTTAATACTTTGTTGAGTATCACTTCAAACACCTTGCTGATGTTGGGCAGCAAGCTGATTGGTCGATAGCTTTTGAGGCATGAAAATCCTTTTCCTTTCTTCAAGATCGGAAATATCTTAGACTTTTTCCACTCAGTTGGGTAATATGAATTGCTCAACATGTTGTTGAACAATATGTAATAATTCCTAATAGCAACCTCAGGCAAATGTCGGAGAACTACATTTGGGATACTGTCAGTACCACATGATTTCTTGTTGTTTATCCTGCCAAATATGAAACACAAGTCTTCATAGCTGACAAAATAATCAATAAGATTCAAGCTCGGTATGAGGTCAGATGTTAATTTTGTTCGTAAAGATATTTACTGTGATAAAATTTTTTCTGTCGAGTATGATGTATACATTAATATGCAAATCTTGCGCCTTGTGATTGGGATTAAAGCATTAATTTCCTTTTTTCCGGCGGACACTTATCAGGTGTCATCCTCTAGGGATGATTTTAATTGCATTTTGTATATGCAAGTATAAGGCTGTGCCTCCAATCAGATTCGAAACTAGACGAAAAACATTCATCCGATTTATACAATATTCATTTCATTTTTACATCAGTCAAAAAAAAATCATCCTTATTGCTAAATAGAATACAACCGTTCATACATATCTTAAAATTAAATAACTGCATACTGTTCATACAAAAGATCTCTAACTTTATAGTATTCTTCTGACAAATTGCCTTCTATTGTAACTCGGCCAGTATCAACTCTTCGCAGCGCCAGCGTTCCATTATTGCACCACAAAATGCCTCCGGAGAACTCCGAGTTAATATTATTTTTCATTAGAACTTGTTTAAAGTCGGAAAGTTTCAGTTCGTTAATGAGCACAGACTCATGCGTAGGAATATCGTCGGCATCCATGGGCTCCAGGGTCAAGATTTTCTTGTCTTCATCACTCACATCGATTTCCACATCTGGTTGATTACTTTCTATGTTCTTGCTACGGATTCCTATCATAGCATCCACCCAAGCAACTTCAGCGTCTTTGGCGCGTTGGAATTGCAATTGTGAAACGAGATTCTCAGTGAGACGTACTTGGTAGATATGAGTTTCCGTTGTTGCGTCGACGATCTGACAAATTAGAAAGGGTGCAAGAATAAAATTTGATACATTTTAAGTTAAAGTAATAATGATACTCACTTCACCCTTTTGAGGTGTAAAAACTCTGGCGCCTATATTTTGGGCACAATGTCTAGCGACTGTTTCAGCTGCTTGCGGGAGACCTTTCACAACGATAACCCGACGCGGACGAAGTTGGGAAAGAATTTTGAGCATTGACTCTCCGTCTGATCTTCCTTCAAAGTCAATGAACTGAATTTGTGCATTTATTTCTACTAGCTTTCTACTATTCACACATTTGGTTGGTTTTTCAACAGCCATAACATCTAAAAATTTTTAATATTTTCAAGATAAATTTAGGGACATGCTCACTTCAAGGATTACCATCGTCCATTTTCTCAGTCTTTTCTTTCTTGATCTCCTCTGCCCTCAGTTGATTTTCCTTGTTATCTTCCATTACTACGTCTGGCCCTAAGTCGACTATTCTGTAGTCATCTAATTGAATGATCTCGCCATATTCGTCACACTTGATTTTTTCTTCTTGGAAGGGGAACATAGCATACTGCTTTCGGCTCGACTTAAAAAATCCTGTATGGGTCCTTCCATCTGGTCGAACAACAATATCATGCTTTCCCGTTATCACATTCATTTCTAACTCATCCTCCGAGTCAGTGCTTGCTTCGTCAATGTCACGTTTGATAATTAGTCGATTATGCTTTTCGCCTTGAGTTCGCAAGTATTCTTCGAGTTCAGCGCCTTCCAGCTCAACCCGTCGATGAATGTCCAGTTCTATTTTTCTACCATCACCACCATTATCGATGAGATCGCGTGACAGCGTCCCAGGAGACGATCTGCATGCCTCAAATAAGTGAACAATCAAAAAAATACTGCACAATTCTTACCTGGATGTTATAATAATACTATTGTTAGGATTGCCTGCCCACTGGACAAAGAGTTCCCTAGAGTAACCCGCCTCCATGTCTGGCATGCTGGCCAATACAACTTTTGGGCTGGGAACTTTCGTCAGTTCAGCTAGACTGTGGCAAAGCTTCATGTGTCGGAATTGAAAGGGATTATTCCGGGCACCTTCGAAGCTTCTCATAAGTTTATCGCTCATCCATTCTATTTGGGATTTGGCAAACTCTACTACATTGTAGCTAACATTAGTAAGAAGTGCCAATGAATATGCCATTAGTCCTGAGTCCTTGTTTTTCCACAATTGGTCCAACATGTGAGCGAGCTCCAGCACCCTTCCTGCGGTATCTACGGTAACCAAGACATTTCCATTATTTCGCATGGTTTGCAAGATGTTCGTCATGAGTTTTTCATCTCTTGCTCGACGTCGCGCTTGTTGATATTTAGCGTTCAGGCAGTCTGTGATTAGAAGGGAAGGTCTCTGGAGCTTTTCTAGTTCACAGCCATTCAAGTGACGCTCCTTCTTATGGTTGAAATCGATAGCGTACACTATATCCTCCTCACCAACTTTCACAATCTTCCAGATCGTTCCACCCATCATGTGTCCAGCGGGTAGAGGGGTAATAGTAATGCCATAGCCTTTTCCTTTAGTTAAGAAAATATTTGCAAAACACAATTCAAAATAAAACTACTTCCATACGCACCTTTCATTGAAACGCTCTGATTGTACTTGAGTTGAATTATTTTATCGAAAGCTGCGTCCACGTCGTCTAACGAGAATAGTTCAAAGTCGTACATATTGTAGTGCGACATATACAAATCATACATGAACATTTGTCCCATCTTGTAAACCGGAATTGTTGCATAGATCGGACAATTTAATCCTAATTTACCCACTAAATACGGCAGAGCCCCTAAGTGGTGAGGATCTGGATATGACAGAAGAACAGCGTCTATGGTGTGGACGTGCCTAAAATAAGTACAGGCGTTGATTGAGAAAGATGAGCAAATTGTAATTTCTACCTTTTCAATTCTTTCATGAAATTAGGATCGAATTTTTCGTCCCAGCCGCAGTCCAAAAGGATTCTAACCTCATCGATCTGTAGCATGTAGCAGGGGGGAGACTCATCCATTGCTCCCGATAGGGTGTGCACTTTTATGATGGAAGTCATAGTGACTGTAATTTGGCTCGCTGCGTTGATAAATATGGGCAGCACTCAGACTGCAAATTACAACTTTTAGCTGTGCAAACTTTTCGCGGCAAATACAGCAAATTGAACATTTGTCAGCAGAAGTGTCAAGATGACAGATTTTTCGTCTCTTAAAATCATAGAGGAGAGGCATAAGATATAGAGAACACATTAAGTAATTTTTCTGTCCAGATTTCCCCTTATTATGTCAACTTAAATTTACCCATGCTAACATAGTATACCCAAAAGCAGGACAAATAAAGAGGCAAAGAATCAACCGCTTGGACTATTGTAATAAAATTGTTCGATATATGGTTGGAATATTCAAATACAATTCTATATTAGTTGATCAGTTCTGCCTGTTCAATTTCTTTCTCACTTGATTTACATTATGCAACATTAAGCTTTCAGATGGTGACTATTGTGAATCGTTATTTTCTATGTGCCGTTCCTTTGACAGTCAGTCTCGTTTCGGCTTTTCTCGATGTCACATGTCTATTGTGTTCAATACAAATATGTATCAATTAACGTGTGTATTATTATTGTCTCATCATACCAACTAGTCACTTTCATGACCCAGTCACAATAAGTTGGCGACGAGGATTAAAACGTTTGCAACTGCCAATGAAAACCAGTGTGACACAGTGAAACAGTTAAATTCCGCCGCGTAGCCGCCACGTTTTCAGCCGCCATTATTTTCGTGTCGTTTCCGAGACAGTTCCAGCTGGGAAAATGGATCAACAACAATTCGAACAATTTCTCTCAGTCTTCACTGCCGCATTGGGGACAAGTGGATCCGGTTCAGCTCCCCAAGTCTCACCATTCGAATCATATGACGCCAAGAAGGAAAGATTTACTTCTTATTTAGAACGTTTTGACAATTACTGTAGTCTCAAAAAGGTGGATTCCCCTATCAAAATGTCTCAATTGTTGTGTGCATCAATTGGCTCTACGCATTATAACAACTTAGCTGCATTATTGGGTCCTGAGAAACCCATGGAAGATATTCCATTTGTTGAGCTAACCAAACTTTTCAAAAGTATGTTGTCACCGCCTGTCTCAACTGTAGTCGCTCAGCATTATTTCCTAAATGTTACTCAGCAGCCAACACAATCAATCTCAGAATTCGTTGCATCCCTGAAGGAGCAATCGAAAGATTGTAATTTTTATGTTGAATGTAAATGCAAATCAGTGATTTCCATTGCTGACACCTTTTTATGTGCCCAATTTGTTAGAGGAGTAAAAGACAACTGGATTCGAGAACAGCTCTTACAACACTATGCGTTCAAAAATTTCGATAAGCTGCTCAACAAAGCCACAGCATTGGAAGCATCACGTTTTGAAAGCAACCAGTTTACCAAAATCCCAGATAATTTCACCAATCTCAGTAGTGACACAAACAATGTCTCAAGGGTCAACAGGTCACATAGGAAATCACAACCCAACCAAAGTCGAAATACAAGTCCTAGTTCACACCAACGCTCACAGTTCCGACACATGACACGGGTTGACTATCGTTCCTTGGGCGTTGATGGACGCTGTCTCAAATGTGGTAGGGCAAACCACAAGGCAAATCAATGCAAAATCAACCGCAACGTGCTTAAATGCACTTCCTGCAAGAAAATTGGTCATGTGTCCAAGGTCTGTATCACCACGATTCTTCGAAATTCAAAGACACATGCCATCGCAACACAGTCTTCTCAGAATGATCAAAACTCTGACTCAGAATATCGTATTGGTCACATTCACTGCACTGAAGACTTATACGAGCTCAGCCCAGGTTCTGATAAATTTATCGTCAAAGTGTTTCTCAATGGCAAGCCACAGGCATTTGAAGTCGATTCAGGAGCCAAATTCTCACTTCTATCAGAGACAGCATTCAAACGTCTTGGTCTCAATGCTACACTACAACCAACACAGGTATCATTCCGCTCTTACTCAGCTCATATAATAAAGCCCTTTGGGAAAGTCTCACTGTCGGTAAAATATAAAAATAGAGAAATTGATGCGGACCTATTCATTGTTCCTGCAGGATTTGATGCACTTCTGGGTCGAATATGGATTCGCACTCTCGGAATCGATCTCAAAGAAATCGATAAAGAACGGCTCACTTCGGATCATGTAGTTACAATCAACGCTGTCACTCCTCTTGAAGACATACTCAGACAATACGCAACTATTTTCGAAGAACGCATAGGTTGTGTGCCAAACCTAGAACTACAACTTCAGCTCAGGGAAGGAGCAAAACCCATCTTTACTAGGGAACGCGATGTCCCTTTTGCACTGCGCCAGCGAGTTGAGAAAGAACCTGCAACTCTTGAGTCACAAGGTATTATTACTCCAGTATCCTCAAGCGACTGGGGATCACAACTCGTCGTAATACCTAAACCTGATGGAGAGGTTCATTTATGTGTTGATTACAAATGTGGAGTCAACGCAAAATTAGTCTCAGCTAATCATCCAATTCGTCGCATTGATGAAGTCTTGCACAGCCTCAGAAATTCAAAGTACTTCTGCAAACTCGACCTGTACAAGGCATATTTACACTTCAAAGTGGATGCGGAAGGACAGAAAATCCAAACAATCACGACACACAAGGGCACATTTCAAATGAATCGTCTCAGTTTTGGTATCAAAACAGCACCATCTGAATTCAATAGAATACTCTCACAAATTCTCAATGGCCTATCAAACGTTGAAGCATATTTTGATGACATTATCTGCGTTGGCTCATCAATGGAAGAATGTACAAGAAACCTGATTGCTTGTTTAGGACGACTCAAGGAAAACGATCTCCATCTAAATAAAAATGAGTGTTCCTTCTTCAAAGAAAGTATCAGCTATCTTGGTCACATAGTCTCATTCAATAAAGTTGAAATGTCACCTGTGAAAATTCAAGCCGTCTTCAACATGCCACGTCCTAAAAATGTAGAGGAATTAAGACGATTCTTGGGTATGGTGACATATTATGCAAAATTCATTCCTGATTTCTCCACAAAATCTTTTCATCTACGACGCCTACTAAAAAAAGATGGAAAATTCGTTTGGTCAGCCTCCACTGAAGCTGCTTTCTTAAACCGTAAGTCGGAGTTGTGTAGCGAAAGGGTATTAACACCTTTTGATCCAGCGAAACCCTTGATCCTCACAACAGACGCCAGCCCGACCGGTATTGCAGCTGTTTTGAGTCATGAAGTGGAAGGTCATGAAAAGCCTATTGCTTATGCCTCTCGAGCTTTGACCCAAGCTGAATGCAATTACAGTCAACTTGATAGAGAAGCCTTGGCTATCATTTACGCGGCCGCATACTTCTACAACTATGTTTATGCCAGAAACTTCACCCTTGTCACCGATAACGAGCCGCTGTCTCGTATCTTTCATCCACATCGAGCATTACCTCAGATGACATCTGCCCGTCTTTTACGCTATGCCTCCTTACTAAGTAGATTGGACTTCACGGTACGCAGTAAAAAAGGAAAAGACAACGAGAACGTAGATTGTCTTTCTCGGGCTCCAATTCCCCAACTGCTCAGAACATCTGAAACATCAATGAATGAAGAAGTCAATGCGTTGTATGCTGAAACTATACTTCAAATCTCCAGCCCAGCTATAACTTCAGAAACTATTATTGAAGAAACAGCCAAAGACGAAAACCTTCAAACCCTGATGACCAGCCTCAGAACCAGTCAAAGAGATGAATCATTCACCATCTTTAACGGTATGCTTTTCAGATTGGACCGCCTAGTCATACCAAAATCTCTACAACGCCAAATCCTGGAAGAACTGCATGCCTCACCCTTGGGCATTACAAAAATGAAACAACTCTCCAGACGATATGTATATTGGGAACGTTTAGACAAGGACATCGAGCAAATTGTTAAAACCTGTGAATCCTGTGCCCAAGTCCGGCACAATTCACAGAAAGCCGCTATTCATCCATGGGACCCACCAGATGACAACTGGGAGAGGGTACATATTGACTATGCAGGCCCCCTTGACAACCATTATTTCTTAATGTGTGTCGATGCAAAATCCAAGCGGGCTGAAGTTCGAATACTTAAAGAAGCACCATCATCAGCATCAACTATCACACTCCTAGAAACCATATTCTCTGTGCATGGCTACCCATCTGTCCTAGAATCAGATAATGCTACCATATTTAAAAGTGAAGAGTTCCAGACACACTGTAAAGAAAGGGGAATGTTTCAGAAGTTTATTGCGCCAGGTCACCCATCAACTAATGGCCTTGCAGAAATAAATATACAAACCCTGAAAAGAAGATTGAAAGCTGCAGCTGAAGACTTATCACCAATAGCCACAAAAGTACAAAATATCCTTTTTCGACACCGTGCCACACCATTAGCCTCCGGACGGTCACCAGCAGAAGGGGAATGTTTCAGAAGTTTATTGCACCAGGTAACCCATCAACTAATGGCCTTGCAGAAATAAATATACAAACCCTGAAAAGAAGATTGAAAGCTGCAGCTGAAGACTCATCACCAATAGCCACAAAAGTACAAAATATCCTTTTTCGATACCGTGCCACACCATTAGCCTCCGGACGGTCACCAGCAGAACTTTACCTGAAAAGGGAAATTAGAATACGCCTTGATGCTCTCCTGCCTAACAGAAAAGCAGTAATGCCAACGAGCCGAAGCAGCTGTCACATCCGCTCATTCCAAATGGGACAGAGAGTTCAGGCAAGAATGCACCTGAACAATCAAGATAGCTGGCAATTCGGGACTGTCGAACAAAAACTGGGTCAGTACCATTATATCATTGACTTAGACTCAGGCCGAACTATAAAAAGGCACATCGACCAACTTATTTCAACAATGGTCCCGAAGAAACAAGTCACCTTTTCATCTCAGCAAAGACCAGCACCAAGCCCAGGTGTTCCATATCGACACATGCCAGCTGATGAGTAACCACCAATGGACACACAGCCTACGCCATTGACTGCGCCAGGTGCCAATCAGCCAGAAACACTTACTGGCACTCCTGACCAACAGACACCAGCAGACGGGAACACAAACAACCCGACGCTACCACCACGCAGATCTGCTCGTCAACGATGTCCTCCAAACTTCTTGAAAGACTATGTCACCGAATAATAGAATTAAAATTATATTTCTATGTTTTAATTAAGTGGGGGAGACTATTGTGAATCGTTATTTTCTATGTGCCGTTCCTTTGACAGCCACTCTCGTTTCGGCTTTTATATGACATCAGAGAGTTAGGGATGGATCAGACTACGACTATATAGTCGCATTACTGTCGCCAGTTACACATGGTTAAATAGAATCGCGCACACTGCGATTTACGACAATTTTGGCCAAGTCGGCAGGTTTAGGAATTTGCGATTTTTTCTAAAACCAGTTTAGTAGGTAGTTTTTGTGATAATCGCGCAGGCGTACATCATTTGGATATTTGACGCTGACGTGCGTGGAAGTTTTTTGCATAGCACAATGCATGTGTTCCTGCCAAAGACATACCTTCAAATGAGCATATTGGTTCTGCGCATGCCTGAAGTTCCTTTGGAAATCTTGTCGCAGTATGTTCGTATTTGCGTCTAAAAATCGCTGGTTACGACAGTAAAATCGCAATGTGGGCGAACCCTAAGGGATGGATCAGACTGTGACTATCAAAGACATATAAAGTAATGGACGCGAAATGAGCTTATTTTCATCCATACGTGAGTGAAGTACTTTTAATACATACATGCCTTCCTCTCGCATGCGAATTGAAATCCTCTTGCCTTTCACGCCGCTAGAGAATCCACACATTCACGTAGCTCTCTATTGCTCTCACGAAAATCTCACTCCTCTTATACCTTAACCCCCGAATCGTCAAAGAAATATCAACCATATGATTGAAAACATATGATTTGTGAAAATTCAAAATTGATGGGAAACGTCTAATCATGTTGAATTTGAAATTGTACACAAAACATTTTTTTAAGATAAAACGTGTTGAAACTAGTGCAAAAGCGTTGCAACTGTGATGATTAATCAAACTGAAAAGTTTGTTACGGATCGCGAGTATTTTTGTGTCGAAAAATGAAAAAATGTAGTGACGTGTGTAGGATTGTAAAAACAGCTCTAGGAAGCATGCCAGGGACGTATCCTTCGTAGGGTAAGTCATGTTCAATCTTTTATATCGTTCAAGTTAGAATACCCGCACGGAAAATTGATTTAGTTCAAGATGCGAAAATTAGTGGGAGACGTCACGTAAAATTTATTTGAAATTCGAATCAACAGCTAATAACGCGCCAACTTCACGCTACATGATAAATTGCTTCAATTCTCTCGATGCATTTCGAATCTATTCTCTCTGACATCTATGATGACTATATAGTCGCATTACTGTCGCAATTTTCACATGGTTGAATGGAAGCGCGCACTGCGATTTTCGAAAATTTTCGCCAGGTCGGCAGTCGCAGGAATTTGCAATTTTTCCTAAAACCAGTCAAGTAGGAAGTTTTTGTGATATTCGCGCAGGCGTACATCAGTTGTACATTTGATGCTGACGCGCATGGAAGTTTCTTGCATAACGCACAAATGAGTTAGCGCATGTATTCCTGGCAAAGACATATCTTCAAATGAGCATATTAGTTCTGCGCATACCTGAAGTTCCTTTGCATATCTTGTCGCAGTGTGTTCATATTTGCGTCTAAAAATCGCTGGTTACGACATTAAAGTCACAATGTGACCAAACCCCTAAAAATCGCTTAATACCACAGTCGAAACGCATTGTGGCTGAACCTTTAGGGTTGAAGTGGCTTTCAATAGATAAGATGTATTCACAGCATTTGAGCAGATTGCTAGAATAACCTGAGTAAAACAAAACTGGCCATATAATTAACAACATGCTCTGTGTAGGACACTGGGACGAATATCAACCCCGCAGCCAGGCACGGCTGGGTAAGAGGTGCCATGACTTAATGAGTAAATATTATATAAGGACATATAAAATAAGGAACTATATTATCATCGAAATAAATTTTACCTTGAACAATATATTTGTTTAAGAAACGCGACGCCGAATACCCGGTCAATCGCGCACAAGAAATACGGTGATTTCGTCCTTGCCGAGGACCGTCAGGGCCCACAAAAAAGAGTGGAGCATCCAGGTGCTGGCGATTGTTCCACGCACCCCTCCCAAACGGGTCAAGGATCAAAAACGATGCCTTGGCCCATATAGGGTGAGGAAGGCCAAGCATCCTGGGGAGAGCCCCTGTAACACAGAAAAGAGGGAGAGCTTACCCGATGGCTAGCTCATGAGTGGAGCGGCCAGGCAACGTGGCAGGGCTCATATGCGTTCGGGGTTCAAGTGAAAAGACGGAATACCTTCATTTAATTGGACATATTTTCATTCCTTTCACAATAAAGTTGAAAAATATTCTCAGCGGGTAATTTCACTTCTTTGCGCATTTCAGTTTTAAAGAGACGAATATACTATCCAATATATAAGGAATATGAGTCAGTTTATATAGTTTAATACATAAGTGCATATATATTTCGTAGGGGGGTAAGTATGCCTGAAACCTCGTAAAATTGGCTGACGCTACCACTGTTGCCGAGCAACTACAATAAATTTCAATAAACATATTATGATACTATAATGTATCTACTTGTACAGAGTTGTTGGACGTATTCCAGTGCACATAGAATGTCTTGGCGTAAATTGACCCGGTTCATAGTAATATTCCTTTGGACATGTTATTTTCGTAGTTTCAAACTAAATACAATATAATTTTGAAATTAAAAAAATATGCACGTTTACACTTTTAAGTGAAATAGCAGTGTTATTTTTACTGAATCACCTACGATAATTATAAGTCAGTTTCGGTACACATGGGAAAAGCTTTCTACTGAACGAAACATTTCATCGTAGCTGGTATTTACATTTACTAATATACGGGCGTTAAATTTCAGGTGTCAAAAGGAAATTGTAAGTTACGACAAGACTGTTTTTTCCCCTCTTCCATGTTTTAAAACAGGTGCCTTAGTTTTGAAATTTGGATGGTTTGGTATGTCCTTGTAGGCACTTAACCAGTATTTTTAGATCTTCTCCTCTTTTGGAGCCAATGGAGCAGTTTGTGTGTTTTTTCTTTTTTTATTGCAGGTGTAATGTTTTGTTATATTCGTTATTTGTTTTTTATGTGGTAGTTTTCTCGCATACTTATGCGACTCGTCAGTTTTTTAGTGATTAATAGTTTTGGAGGGTGTTAGTTGATATGCGGTAAGGGTAGTGGTTAGAATGATGTAGGGATGAAATATGTGGTTTAGTTAGTGGTGCTTTATATTTATTTAAGTATCTTCAAGAAACTTGCCTAGTTGCTGAAGGTGACACCTGAATGCACTATTTTTGTGTCGGCAGCAGCTCAATAAGAATGTGCTATCATTCTAAGAGGGTGATATTTTTCTCTATGTTGATCAAATTTTGTGCCCTTCAAAGTTTAGTGTTCAAAGTAGTCTGTGTAGCTGCACCATATACAGGCATCCGTGTTGTAGATTTTGGCTCGTCTGATTCTGTAACCGTTGTATGCTCTGTTTGTTAAAATCACCGTTGAAACTGCTTACTTTTTTATTTAGTAGGTTAGAGTTAACTACAGCCGCCAAGGTTCCATCCTTTAGACAGAGATAAGTGATTCATTTCAGTCACTTTAACATCTTTAGGGTTGACATTCTCCTTGTAACGCATCGACCTTTTTCAGGGAAAATAACGGTTGCTCTTTGTACAATGTTTGCTTTCATTTCGAACCTCCATATCCACTAACTTTAATGAGATAAAAAAATTTTGAATTACTATAGAGCAGCTTAATTGACACATAAGAGAACATTTCTAAAGATAAAAAAGTTGATTAGAAGGTCTTGTAAAGTAGAGTACACGTGGTAAATATTTGGTAGCACGACAAGAACCCAACTCATATATCCCACAAATAGCTAGTCGACAAGCACGCGTACATGGTCGTCAAGTGAAGCTAGTTAGCTGAGCTCGGTCTTCTTGATGACTTCATTTAAAACGACTTCCTACAAAACAATAAAATAATAAGTACGAACTTGAGTAGTCTCAGTTTGCATACGTATGCGGTGCCAAAACCTGAAATACTCTAATTCGAATCAAAATAATCAACGCTAACAAAAATACAAAACATCCAAAATAAGGCACCACGAGCCCGATGCGAAGGCGTGAAGCCAATTAGTCGTAGATTATTACGTAACCTATCTACTCGGTGATGTACTCGCCTACCATTTCTCATCCTCCTGAAAACCTATACTACTGAAAGAAAAGATCGGAGTTCAGCCTCTTTCAGGTCTCACTTAGAGATAGTTAGAGTATCTCATTATCGTGATCGAATGTATCAGCACTCAAGAAGGTGATATGGTCCATACCATGCTTTGGCTGTATATCCGCCCTCCCAGCTGCGATATGTTCTGATTTCAAACCAGTACGTATCACAACAGAACGTGCTTATAGTCGGTCCAAAGAAATATTCGAAACAAATCTCGTTGCTACCAATGGGACTTAAACCAGAAACATTTGGCTTAAAGCCGAGACAGAAATGTGGCATAGAACGATACCTGGCATCAGTATACTAGGTAACCATGACACATATGCAAATCTAGTATAAATTTGTACAAAATATCAAGTGAAGTCAGATGTCAAAATGAAATGACAGTAAATGATAAATTTATCTAAATTCTAGCTATATTTTTTATATATGTCCATGTGAAATGGTTCAATAAACACCAATAATTGGTAAATTTGCCTCAAAATGTATAAATGTTGTCAAAAAGTCAATTTAATTTATTTGATGTAGTCCGCGTTATGCAGTGGTAAGAGCACTCACCCCGTAAGCCGAAGGTCCCTGCTTCGACTCTCGTTGGTAGCAATGATGTTAAGTTCGAGTGGTTCTTTGGAGGGACTTTAAGCCCGTTCAGTCATGATACGTGCTGGTTTCAAATTAGAACGTCTCGCAGCTGGGTGGACGGACCCACGGTCAAAGCGTGATACTGACCATATCACCTTGTGCAGAGCTAACACATTCGATCAATATAATGAAATACTCTAACTACCTCTAAGCAAACGCCCAAAGGGGGCTGAGGTGCTACAACAATTTATTTGATACAGGGAAATTTCATTTGCACTGGGAATTTATCTCGGTACTGATACCAGATTTATACTAGATTTCAGACATGGTATACTATGTTTTACGTAATATACTAGTCCTATATACCACATGTCTTTCCAGGCTTTTATGTAGCGTGTACTACAACAACTTTACTACGCGGTTCATTTATCAATTTATTATTTTATTTACTTCGCAATTCTAGAACAAGGTACCCCATTTCAGAAATTCTTTCCTTTTTTTATGATTTTCACAGGATTTAATTTCGTTACTGTAAAATAATTTTTTTTCTTAACTACAGAGAAAAAATCAAAATAACCGTATTTTGACGGCTACTTACCAATATCTAGCACTTGGGCAAATTAACTTGAGAATCAAGCAATTTTCTCCAAGTACATATATGAACCCAATAAGTAAGAGAAAAAGATACATACTTAAGACGATACGTACATGGTAGTTTTTAATGAGAAGAAAAAACGTAGCTCTCCTCATAAAATGAAACTAACAAATATGGTTTCAGAGTACAAGAATTTAAATTACAAGATTATGATTTTTGTATGTAAATAAACTTATATAAGAGGGCAGTCTGATAAGTGTTTAGCCTCACCGCCCGATGGCACCATTATCGTATGGTTGTGGCAACACTTGAGCAATCACAGCGTATCTGTTGGTGAGATGTGGCGACTTCAGTCGTTTAGTGGATATAATGAATTTCACAACTCCTGTCAATCGCGTAATCATGTAACTTTCAACATGTTCATTTTAGTCCATGTTTTTGTTTGCTAATGTAGTTATTATTTATTTTTTAACTTGTTCTTTCCATTTCTAATGGGGAACGCGCATCGCATTTAGCTAAACCCCACAGTGGTGACTCTGAACGCACGAAAAAGGAAAAAGACAATTTAAGTTATAGTGACGCTAGGAAGTGCATAGTGACACCATTTTTAATATTTCCATCAAAACTATTTAAACTTTAATAATGTCTGCGCCTCCTGACACACCAAAACGGACAGGAGAAAGCCCCGCGTGATCTAAAATCCACATGCATTCCATGAACAAAGTTACAATTCCGCCATTTAGTAAATATAGTCCGGCTTTGTGGTTCGTTCAAGTGGAAATGGTGTTTAAATTTCCCATGTTGTGTCAGATAAAGCTAAATTTCTATATATCATCGTGAACTTGGACGCTAAGGTTTTGCAAGAAGTTTCGGATATCGCTATTAATCCGCCGGAGCATGGAAAATATGACGCGATCAAAAGGAGAATTTGAGAATCTTTCGCGGAACTAAGCGAAGCGAAATTTTGTTTCGTGGTGTTGACATTCGAGAAAAAAAACCGTCTCTTTTCTTGCAAAAACTACGAAGTTTAGCCGGTAACCAATTCAACAAGGGTTTTAAAGACATTGTTCCTTGAACAAATGCCTGAGTTCGGTCGCGGGATCCTAGTGGGTAGCGAGGTAACGGGTATTGCCAAATTAGCGGCACAGGCCGACAAAGTAATGGGAATTTCGTGTCTATTGATATCGGCTACATCAACAACCGCATTGAATGAAAAAACAGCTATACATATGGAAACATTACAAAAGGAAACCGGAAGGCTGTCCCGCGAAATTCAGGATACACGGCGGGGACGTTCACAGTCAAGATCTAAATTTAGATCATCTTCGCAAAAGAAAAATTTCGAGAAAAATGGTATGTGTTTTTACCACTCCAGGTATGGTGAGCGAGCGAGAAAATATCGTGCGCCTTGCATCAAATTGGAGCAGCAAAAAAACTAGTTTCGGCGGCATGCAAATCGGCGAACGCATGTTGAAATGAAAAAACTAGCCGACTTTCCATTTATGACAAAAAATCTGGATATAAATTCTTGATTGATACGGGAGCGGAAATATCAGTCATACCCAGATCGTCATGCAACAAGCAACATTCCACCGATTTGAAACTCTACGCCACAAACAGCTTAATTATAAAAACCTACGGATCAAAAATCGTGGCAGAGGAATTAGGACTCGGGCGCAAATTTACCTGGGCTTTTGTAAAAGCTGACGATACACAAGTAATCCCAGGAGCCGATTTTTTGCAGCGTCACGGCACTGGTAATTGACTTAAAAGCTTGAAAGTTACTGGACAAAAATACAAATTTAAAGATTTTTGCATCAGTAGCCGCAACGAAAGTGCCAGCAATCCACACGTATGAAATAAATGATGAATATCATCAACTTTTGGCAGAGTATGACCAAATAACACGGTTTAATGTATAAAAAGTGGTGCCGCATTCAATCCAGCACCACATTATAACACAAAGGGCACCGGTCGCAGAACGTGCTCAAAGGCTATCTGGAGAGAAGCTTAAAGTTGCGAGAAAGGAGTTTGATTTTATGTTGGAAAAGAACATCTGCCAACCATTCGACAGTGAATGGGCCTCGTCCTTGCATGTAGTCCGGAAGAAAACAGGTGAATGGTGGCCTTGCGGGGATTAACGTCGTCTGAATAGTATCACCATTCCTGACCGATAAACTATTCCCTATTTGAGCGATTTCACGAATCAGTTAGCTAGCTGTACAATTCATTCAACGCTGGATCTCAATCGGGCCTACCATCAAACATTGCTCCTGAGGATCGTAAAAAACAGCCGTCATCACCCCATTTGGGCTGTTTGAATTCAAAGTGATGACTTTCGGCCTCTGTAATGCGGTGCAAACGTTTCAACGTTTAATGGATAATGTTCTTCGTGGATTGGATTTTTGCCACTGTTAAATAGATGACATTCTCATCGACTCCAAAGATTCTCAGCAATATCCCAATCATTTAAAAGCCACTTTTGAACGTCTCCATAAATATAGTTTAAACATTAATGTGGCGAAATGCGTTTTTGGACAGCAAGAGTTTCGATATTTAGGATTCAATGTCAATGCACAAGGCATTAGATCTCCACCAGACAGAATCGAAGCTCTAACTAAACTTGAAAAATCAAAAACTGTCGAAGAACTATGTCACTTTATTTGCATAATCAACTTCTACCGAAGCTATTTCCTGCATACGGCTCATGTGCAAGCACCACTCTTTGACCTCATAAAAGGAGCGCGTAAGCGTGACAAACGATCAGTGCAGTGGACCCCGGAAGCGAAAAAGCGAATGCAGTTTTACTTGCACATCCTAATGGAAACGTTCCACTTACTCTTTATTGCGATGCCTCAGGTGTGGCTATTGGAGCAGTTTTGGAGCAGGAAGTCAAGAGAAAATTAGTGCCACTAGGCTTCTTTTCACGTAAATTGGACCGAACATGCAAGCGATATAGCACATACGACCACGAACTTCTTGCGGTGTATCAGTTAAATTTATTCCTCATTTTGTGGAAGGCCGTAAGTTAAAAATTTTCATCGACCATAAGCCGATTACGTATGCATTTCTACAAAAGTCTGGCAAAGCTTCACCTTGTCAACTGTGACAATTAGATTTCATAGGACAATATACAACAAAATTGTTGCATGTTAAGGGCAAAAATAACATCGTGGAGAGAGATAACTATGCCATCGACAATCGAAGAACTGCAGCATATTTTAAAGAAGCCATCATCTTCATCATTGCGACTAACCCCCGTGCGGATTCGAAATTGTGTAACGCCTGCCTACTGTGAAATATCTGCAGGTACTACTCGTATCTTCGTTCTAAGAATGATGCGCAGGAAAATTTTTGAATTATTCCACCTGATGTCACATTCCAGTGGAAGAGCGACAAAACGGATAATCAGCAAAAAACACAATCGTACACAAAATAATTTAATATAAATTAATACCCTTTTCTTAATTTTAATCGTACAACATAATAGCGAAAGAGAAATACGAAAAGTGTTCTTCATGTAAGGAAATAAATAGCATTTGAAGGGCCGCTCGATGTCAGTATTGTTACACGGGTATATTATACTGAAAATAGATTGGAACTGTGATACATAATTGAAATTGACTTTGTGTGATGACTGATGTTGTAGATTTATGTTAACTTTTCAACTCACAACATAATTGATATGCGCAGTAATGTAGAATTTCATACAAGATATATTTTTAGTGTCCACCCATAAACCAACTGACAAACTTGTAGTTTTCCACACGCTTGAAGTTACAGTAAAAACAAAATGAGTCTTTCTAAAGTGCAAAAGAAAATTTAATTATATGATCTTTTTGAGAAATTTTACATATAATTCAATATAAATACAATATAAACTTATAGTTTAAATAATTAAATTTGAAATACCAAACATAACATGAATTGCTAAACAAACCATGACTTTCTTTCCAGCATGCCCTTCCCTTCCAGCAGGAATGGCAGCGAGCGGTAAGTATGCCGTTACAAGGGTAGGGTTCTAGGAATCCGCGGATGGCCGGTTTTGCGTCCCGCTCGGTACGCGGTGGCATAGGTTGTGTTGCGTTTTTATTAGAGTAGGGCTTTTCAGATTCGAGTTAAAGTAGGATAATTTTCGCTACCGTGAACACCACACATTTTTTGTTGTTGTCTGAAGGTACAAAAGGAATACGGAATAAAGTAAGATAGGTTTCTCTTCCGTATGTTAATGTTTTCGACGCGTTAGTAAAACGGGCATGTGAACCAGTGGCTGAATTTTTGTTTTTCGAACTTAGTCTGCTCGCGCAAGGCCTGCGACCGAACTCCTCTCCGAACTAGCTAGCTAGCCAGCAGCCACCTCGGAGTAGTCTAAGGGTGTCCGGATTTATTGACCAGAAGGGTACAGTCCGTTGTCACGTCCCAAGACCTCACGTCTAGAAACGTTGAGAGGTCAGTTCCGATTTCTTTCGAGTGAAGTGAAGTGTGAAAATCATTACAAGTTGTCTGGGAACCTGTCCTGAAGCAGTTGAAAAATTAGTCCATCTAACCACACCGTATGGAGGGCTATCTCCATATCAATGAGACATGCTCCAAAACATTCTCTGTTGTTTAGTTTTCAACAGATATTAAGGTTACTTTCGCTATCGCATGATTGGTCGAATGCCTGGCACGAAAACCAAATTGGCGATTCGCCATCAACTCAATCTCTCAATGTAGGCGTTTAATGCTTTGTTCAGTATCACTCCAAACATCTTGCTGGTGTTAGGCAGTAAGCTGATTGGACGATACCTTTTGGGGTACGAAAATTCTTTTTCTTTCTTCAAGATCAGAAATACCTTGGCGTTTTTCCACTCATTTGGAAAATATGAATTGCTTAATATGTTGTTGAATAATATGCAATAATTCCTAGTAGTGACCTCAGGCAAATGTTGGAGAACTATTTTTGGAGTACTGTCAGTATCACGTTATTTTCTCCATAGCTGACAAAATAATCAAAAAGATTCATGCTCGGTATGAGGTCGGATGTTAATGTTTCATTGAAATGAAGAATTGATTCGTTTTTCAGGATTGGTTTGAAGTTGGAAGCTTTTGCTTCAACGACCTCTGAAAATATTTGATTCCCTCTCTCAAGACTTGGTAGGTGAATAAATTCAAAATGTGTTCCAATCAGGGCAAGTTTCTATCCAGAGTCGTACTATCAATTTCGATACCAGCTCTATCGAGAAGATTTATCATCACTAGTGACTCCAAGATTCGATACGTTCACTCGGGACTTCTTGCGAAATCAGCTTTTCAACTTCACGAGAATGCCATCTGGGTCCTGTGGGCTAACACCCCTTAGTTTTTCCGCCCATTGATTGCTGGTCTCATTCCTGAAATATGAACGAATTAAGTTCCGGACATTCTTCAGGTGTTGTTTCAACACAGCCAACGAAGGATGGTTGTAGTCCAAAAATCGCCGATAAATATTGTTGATGCATGTGAGATGAAGGCGATGGTTGGTGTTTAATATCCTGCCATATTGTTTCGATGTTTTATATTGGAAGCTACTTTCTCAATCGTTTCCAACGTCAGCTTCTCTAACTTCGACAAATAGAGATCTATTTTAATGTTAGTTAAATTCCTGTCACAAGAAACCGTTGAGCAAGCGTTGGTATCATCAGAAGGAGGACATTGCTTCTGGTTATCGCGATTAAACTTCTTTTGAAACTTTCCCGAGTCCGGTTTTTTGAAATTCAACCGACGGCTTTCATGTTGAACTGGAATGAGGATGATTGATTTCCATCACAATTGCATTATGGTCACTATCGTAAAGAAGCATCTGCAGCTTTCGTTGAGGGCTATTAAAGCTAAATTCAAGTCTTGCATCAGCAATGCAGAGGTCTAAATCTGAATACAGGTGCATTAAAGTTGGTTCTCTGTAATCCACAATTTCAGGAATACACCTCTGGGACTATTTTTGGCATTCAGTCATGCTTTATGCTTGGCATTCAGGTCACCGGCAAGAATATAATAGCTATGCAGCCTGTTCAATTCAAGTATTTCAAACAAGGAATTGAGCTCCTCCTTGAACTTGACAACGTTTTGACCAGTTGCATAGGCAGAGATAACGAAGAGGTTATTCCCACCTGGCAGCGAAATTTGGAAAACGGATGCATCAAGAGATTCAAAGTTTTTGTATTCGACTTTTTCAATATTTTGTAAACAATAGGGTCTTCTCACCAATATCCCGGTGCCACCTCCCCACCACCGTTTACCCTATCGTTCCTTACAAATTCAAAATCCTTGAATGTCATGGAGTGCCATAAATTGAGTTGGGTTTCAATGAAAAGGATGGTGTCAGGCTTTTACTTAACCAGGAATTCCAAGCGACAGTCACGTTGATGTATAGTTGCAATGGAGTTGACGTTGATCGAGATAAGATGAATCCTATCCATGGAAATGTGACTGGATGACAAGTTATTGTGAGGCATTTGAAAGGCCTAGACACTGAAAAACAAAGTTAATTTTAGACTCCTGTTTATCGATTCTCTCCGATAAAGAATTTAATTGCTGATAAATTTTGAGAAACAGCTCATTATTGCCAGTTATGTTTTTTATTTTATTTACATTGTCTGCTGGTGCTCCAGCAGCAAGTGCAAATGATACTCCGGGCTTGACGAAGTCAGTAGGTATTGCACTGTGGTATACTTGAGGTTTCTTTGGAGTAAATTTCACCTTTGCGTCTTGATAGCGGGGACATCCTCGATATGATGCTGGATGACCAAAGACACCGCAGTTTACACAATATAGTTTTTCTTTCAGCTCCGTCTGAGCCAATTTGCACTCACCGGCAGCATGAACATCTTTACACATCTATATTTCATGGCACAATTGGCAGCCGAATGACTGAATCTTTGGCACCTGTAGCACTCTTTGACCTTGTTTTCTAGAGGTGCTCCCACCCCCTCCTCGAAAGTTCAAGTATCTTTTTTGTTAAAGAGCCCTTTGACTGCTTTTGCTTGAAATCTGGACTAAGTAAAAGGTAATTTTTACGCTCGACAATCGATCTCCTTGTAGCAAAGTCTGTGCAAAAATATTTGCAATACCCAAGAAGTCGGGCAGTACTGACGTAGACGATACTCGTCTGATTTCGTTGCTTTCAAATATTGCTAAGCTTCTTGAAAGGGTAATACTTGAAGGCATCATACAATTCGCTGCGGGGGCAAGAATTGTACCGGAAAGACAATTTGGCTTCAAAAAAGCTCACTCCACAGTGGATGCTATGGTAGTGTTTCAAGTTGATATAACGAGAAGCTGGTGCAATAAAAAGCTTGTTGTAGCTTGCCTGATCGATGTGGAGAAAGCCTTTGACTCTGTATGGATCAATGGGCTTGTCTACAAAATGATAAATCTTGGCTTTCCGGCCCATATTGTGAAAATTATAGACAGCTTCATGAGGGGAAGAACTACCTTTGCGGTGGCTGGAGCTAGGTCAGATCCATTTAGTATTGACTCGGGGGTCCCACAGGGGTCTATTTTAGACCCATTTCTTTTCAACATATTCATCTCTGGCGTCCCGGGCGTAAAAGATGAATATAAGCCTGAAATCCAGGCAAACCTCTTCGCTGACGATTTGTTAGTGTGGTCATCTGAACACAATTTGGAATCTCTTACTGCATATTACCGGAAATGGGGAATCAAGGTAAATGCAAAGAAAAGTGAATTAATTGTGTTCAACAATCCCCACAAAAACTTCGGTCTTCGTGCAAGGGGCATTTGTGACTCCAGGATTAAGTTGAATGGGCAGACGATGCACTGCTCTAGGCAAACGAAGTACTTGGGGGTGGTTTTCGATAGGAAAGCTAACTTCAGTGCTCACTTTGATAATATTTTGAAAAAAAGTGACTTATGCGTACCATCTTTTTCTACCTCTTTTCAGGAAACATTCGACAGCGAGCCAATGAGTTAATGTTTTGGCCTATAAAGCCTTGATTCGTCCTATCATCACATATGCGATGATGATATGGATAGGAGCTCCGAAAACAAAATGGGGCGAGATATGATTAGTGGAGCGAAAAATGCTTCGGGTTTGCACAGGCCTATACAGACGTGAGGCCGGACGGTCTTACCCCAACGAGGTACTGTACCAGGAGACAGGAAGGGAGCCGATAAAATCGTATGCAGAAAAGCTGGCGGAAGCGGGTTTTAGGAGAGCCAGGGAAGTTGTTAGGATAGCGATGGACAAGCGCTCTACCGACGCAGCGAATGAGTAGTTTTTAAGGTAGTCGTAAGGAAATAATGTATTTAATTTGAAGGAAATCAATTCTTAAAACTAGTTGTTAGAATAAATGAATTTTACAAACTTTTTTTATAATCTATTAGTGTATGATAATGTTATTGGTGTCAACATTTTAAAGTTTTCTTTTGACAAAAAAATTAATATTGTCATGTAATTAAAGTAAATTATTATTGAACTCCGGGGAAAGCCCTAAGACACAACCCGCATGTATATTGTTAGGTTAAGCTATTGATGAATTGTTTATATGTAAAAATTAAAAATCAACAAATAAAGATCTTGAATCTTGATCCTTATTCACGGGAGCCTGGACAAGTGAAAATGAATTTATTAACATTATCGGGTATCAAAAATTAGTAAAATCAAATTTCACGAACAAAGTAAATGGTATAGTTGTATATATTGAGAATTTCCATGATTTTCTTGATCTTGAAAATAATTCAATTGATACAACAGCTATCTCAACAAAAATTTTGCTACCAAATAATGAACAAGTATTAGTCACTTGAGTTTATAGATCACTAAGTTTTAATATCCGAAAAATTTCATTTCATAACTAAAAACGTTTCTCTGAACAATAAGGTTCAGCAAGCATATTTTTCTAGGAGACATTAATTATTGATATTAATGTCTCCTAGAAAAATATATATATATATATATATATATATATATATATATATATATATATATATATATATATATAATATCCTCACTTAGTTACGAAGGCCACAAGTACATTGACACATTATGATACAATAGTCAAAACAAACACTCGGTATCTCCATGCTCCAATTAAAGGGTGGTCCAACCAAAACGAACGATGTTAATTGTAAATAAAACAAAAAGTTTCCAGAGAACTATGTTAAGGTTTTTTATTATAATAGAAGGATCTATGACTATCATATGTAAAATAAAATATTGTCCAAATGCTCGCTACGGCTACGGTGGCATGCTTCTGTCCGATGGTCCATATTTTCAATGGCTCTGAGACATGATTGAGGCTCAATGTCGTTAATTTGCTGAATTATTTCATCCTTTAGCTCTTGAATTGTTCTTGGCTTATTGAAGTACACTTTTTCTTTTAAATATCCCCAGAGAAAGAAGTTCAATGGTGTCAAATCACATGATAGTGGCGGCCAATTAACATTGTCACAGCGTGAGATAACACGGCCATTGAATGAGCCATTGTTTCGTTGGTTGTGTGGCAAGTTGCACCATCTTGTCGGCACCACATATCGTCCAGGTCCATAATATCAATTTTTGGCCACAAGAAGCCCGTTATCATCTCGTGATAGCGAACACCATTCACGGTAACTGCTTGGCCGTCTTCATTTTCGAATAAGTACGGCCCGATGAACTCGCCAGCCCATAAACCGCACTAAACAGTCACTCTTTGTGGATGCATCGACTACTCAACAATCACTCGTGGATTCTCATTTGCCCAAATGCGGCAATTCTGCTTGTTAACGAATCCACCGAGGTGAAAGTGTGCCTCGTCGCTGAAGATGATTTTCTTTGTAAAGTCACCTGTTCAACCAAGAATTCGGTGTATTGCCGACGTTTGAAATGGTCAGTAGGCTTCAGCTCTTGAGTCAATTGAAGCTTATTAGCGTGTAAATTCAAATCTTTATTCAAAATTCACATCAGTGATGTTCATTTGCTGGGCACGACGACGAGTCGAGGTTGACGGCTCTTGTGCCACACTATCGCAAACAACAGCAATGTTTTCCGCAGAAAGAACTGGGTGAGCATGCACAGGTAATTTCAAATTTTCTACAGACCCGGTTTGCTGAAATTCGCGCACAATCATCCCGATTGTGGACACATTTGGTCGAACAAAAAAATCACGAAAGGCACGGAATGCATTTTGATTTGAACGCCCATTTTCGTAAAAGGCTTCAACAACCTTAACGCACTGCTCAATTGTGTATCTCTCCATGATTGATTTTGTCAAACACTGAAACAAAGAAATGTCAAATTAAGTTGGGCGAAAAACTTGACGTTAAGGTGTGATTCACAATGACTACCATTTGGAAAACAAACGCATATTGACCATATATTCCGTAAAAGCAGTGAAACAGATTTCCACCCCACAGTCTTTAAAAAGCTATGCGCGATCCCCATGAGAAAGAAAGAATATTACTTTACTAAAACACAAATATAACTTTATTGACAGAAATATATATAGAGAGTTGAATGTAGTGAAGGACTACATATTGGCGCGCGCGATGTTGACTCGTCGGAGGTTGCGAACGAAGTGGCCGTCTCGTTGACATGAGTTGAGAAATTCATGGTATCCACTAACTGCTTGATGCGCTCCTTGCGGTGAGCATGTGGACGCCACAGTACGATCAAGTTAAATAGTGTGAGTAAAGTAGAAACCCGTATGTTAGATATATTAATTATTCAAAATTATTGTCTGCATTAACGAGTATAGACTGAGTTGTTGTCTTCAAGTCCTTATGTTTGAATATATCAGTTAGTATCTTTTACAAAATACTATATGAAACAATCTTAAAATGCATGTACATACCGAAAATCAATAAAAGGCCTCCTCGAAATCAATGGGTCACAAAGGGAATTTTAACCTCTATATCGCATAAAAATAAATTTGCCCGTAAGGTTACTACGGGATCTTTGAATTCTGAGTTGATAAATAAATTTAAAGTTTACAGAAACAAACTAAATAGTATACTAACATAAGAAAGGCCAAAGAAAAATATTTCTCCAACTAATTTAACAATATCATCCACGATCCTAGAAAAATATGGAACAAAATAAATGAAATTGTTGGCAAAAGGAAGCAAAGTAAGTAAGTAAACTTTATTGAGACTTCTTATAACTTGACAGTTCAGAGTATGCTTAATGACTATGTGACATTTGACAGTATATGGATGTCAAATAAACTTTGATGGTTAGAATATATGTATACTTATATTACTTTTTTTTTATATACATATAGAGTTTGCTTTTTGCTCTTATGGCTTATGACTTGAATAGTTTGACAAATAAATACGTTAAAACTTAATCTAAATTTAACCCTAATATAAATTAAATCTATTCCTACATCTAACCTAAAACTATAGGCTGTTTAGTACAGCACTCAAATTTACATTTATGTATATTTATCTTGTGTTTTTATTATACTTACACGCTAACTAAATTTATTAATATTATGTTTAACCACGGTATGTTTTTATTGGTAGTTACGGAATTAATGGGATCGTGGTGGTATTGTTCAAGGATTTTAAAGGGACATAGGTAGTAGGGATTATTATTTGCAGAAGTAGGCTCGAAAAGTGCGCGAATACATTGAAGGGGATGCTTCCACCACTTCTCTAGGCGTTTTTTAGACATTGCCAACATGTTGTGGAGAATCGGTTCTATCTCCGTATCTTTGTAAAGGATAGAATTCCTGTAGTACTTCTTATTAGGCCGTCTGTATTTGGATAGGTTTTTCCTAAGGATCTTGCTCTCGAAGATTTGGATTTCTTCGGCCGCAGTAGGCGAGATTGTTAGCCATGCCGGAAACGCGTAGGTAATTGTCAGCCTAATAAGAGTTTTGTACATTAACACCTTAACTTTTGGGTAGACTGATTTCGAAGAAAAGAGAGACGAAATAATTGCGGACGCTGCTTTCGCTTTAATGAGGATTTTCCATGCGTGTCTACTCACCTTAAGTCGATTGTTAAAATGGACTCCAAGGTATTTGATATTTTCCTTGAGAGGAATGATTCCACCAGCAATATGTGCTTGCATATTCCTACTTTGAGACACGGCAAGGCGGTGCCCTCTCCCGCTGGCATTTCTGAAGCAGATCAGTTCCAATTTGCTGGCATTTATTTCGAAAGATGTTGAGGACAGAGCGCTGCAGCTTTATTTGGGCCATCTCTGGGAGGCTATGGGTGACGGTGAGGAGGATATCATCTGCATACATTGCTATATCGATAGTCGAGCAGTTTGGACGTGGGATATCATGAAGGAAAAAGTTGAACAGGGCGTGACCGAGGATAGAGCCTTGTGGGACTCCCGAATTGATAAGGATAGGATTTGAAATGAGGTTCCGCAGTTTAATTTGGGCTGTTCTATCCGAAAGGAAGCTTGTAATGATTTTTTTTTTTATGCCCGTGTAGGACACGGGTGCCGATGGTCTGGCATAAGTTTCAGCGAGCTATAAACAACACCGAGCTCAGCTAACTAGCTTCGCTTAACGACCGCGTATGCGTGCTTGACGACTAGCATTTGCGGGATCATATGAGGCGGGTTCTTGTTGTGCCACGAAGCTACACTACAAAATACTTATCTTGCGTACTCTACTCTACAAGACGCACTGATCAATTTTTATTGTCTTTAGAAAAGTTCTATTAGGTTTCAATTAAGCTACTCTACAGTAATTCAATATTTTTTTTGCCTCGTTAAAGTTGGCGGACACGGAGGCTTGAGACAAACGCAAACATTACACAAAAAGCAACCGTTACTTTCACAGAAGAAGGTCGTTGCATTACAAGGGGAATGTCAAACATAAAGATGTTAAAGTGGCTGAAGTAAACCACTCATCTCTGCCTAAAGGATGGAAACTTGACGGATGCAGTTTACTTTGCACTAGTAAAACAACAAACTAAGCAGTTTCGACGGGGTGACCACCTTATCTCTTCAGGAGCAGCCACTCCTGATCACCACGGGGCTGCTCGACTGCTTATGTTTATTACAGGACAGTCTCTTCGATGCCGAACCAGACATGGAGAGACTGAAGGGTTTCGCTCTTCACTAGTAAAGAAACAATTGTTTCCGCAGTGGAGAGATGGTTGTTATAATTTTAGGCCCCTCTCCTTGAATAAAAGTCCCTGTCTTCAACGAAAGTATGCTAATAAAAACCGCTAACCAATCATAAAAACAAATCGGGTGTCGGTCAGGACTACTTGATGATGCGGATTTTATCACTGCCGGTCATCAGATTAGCTCCCAGCAAAAACTGACGCAACTCCAAGCAGTGTATTTGAAAACCCCGGGCACCATCAGTTTGTTCATGTTAGAACTGTCCGACTACAAACTTTATAAAAATGTGCAAACCTTTCTTTTGGTAACATTAAGGGACGAACTACTCTATAACATCATCGGCATGTTCAGGCGGCAGAGCCACCACGAACGAAGAACTCCAGAAGATGCTATAGACCTTATTATACCGAAGACAAGACAAACAACACCAAAAGAAAGTTTATCGGTGACTCTATCTTTACTTTACGGAGCCCTCCAAAGTATGCTACGTTAATATCAAATGGTGAGGGCGACAATAAAAATTGAATCGGTTCATCTGCCGACAGCAAAATTTAAAATGTGAGAACTCGAAGGAGAGTGATGTTGTTTCCCCTTCGGGCCCCACGTTGGGCGCCATTGTAATGATTTGTTTTTTATGCCCGTGTAGGACACGGGTGCCGATGGTCTGGCATAAGTTTCAGCGAGCTATAAACAACACCGAGCTCAGCTAACTAGCTTCGCTTAACGACCGCGTACGCGTGCTTGACGACTAGCATTTGCGGGATCATATGAGGCGGGTTCTTGTTGAGCCACGAAGCTACACTACAAAATACTTATCTTGCGTACTCTACTCTACAAGACGCACCGATCAATTTTTATTGTCTTTAGAAAAGTTCTATTAGGTGTCAATTAAGCTACTCTACAATAATTCAATATTTTTTTTTGCCTCGTTAAAGTTAGCGGACACGGAGGCTTGAGACCAACGGAAACATTACACAAAAAGCAACCGTTACTTTCACAGAAGAAGGTCGTTGCATTACAAGGGGAATGTCAAACATAAAGATGTTAAAGTGGCTGAAGTGAACCACTCATCTCTGCCTAAAGGATGGAAACTTGACGGATGCAGTTTACTTTGCACTAGTAAAACAACAAACTAAGCAGTTTCGACGGGGTGACCACGTTATCTCTTCAGGAGCAGCCACTCCTGATCACCACGGGGCTGCTCGACTGCTTATGTTTATTACAAGCTGTATAGTATTCTGAGGATTGCGACCGAACAGGATGCCATTTTCAATTTGTATTTGAGACCGTTGATCCAAACTGAGTCGAACGCTTTTTCAGGTCTAGAGTACAGACCACTGTGCGCTCTTTCCGCCGAAAATTGCGGGTGACTATATTGTGTAATAGCGTTATTACATGCTCCGTGGATCGTTCACGTTCAAATCCAAACTGGAAATCGGGGATCAGGGGACTAGTAAATTCGTTCAAGTTTCGCAGAATAAACCATGTTAGGCAAAAGGTAAATTGAACGAAAATTATTAATGTTACCTTCGCAGCCTGGTTTTGGTATTGTATTAGTTTGCTAACTTTCTATGACTTTGGAAAGTATCCATTATTAACACAATTATTGCCTAATATCGTCAAGAAGGAGGAAATGGTATTTCTGCACTTCTTGAGTATTCTGCTCGGGATACCATCAAGGCCGTGAGAAAACTTGCTAGGAGATCTTCTGCTTCCGTTTTCGAGGTGAAAAATCCGGTGAAGACTGAATGTTGTAGAGAGGATACTTTATTATAACTAGATAATATATTAGCTAAACATTTCCATGAGTAATTTAGAGAATATAGTTAAATAAGATCCCTCGTACCCTTCCGTCATTAGTAAAACCTCTGCTTTAACGTTGTTATTCAAAGCTATGTTGGACGGCTCACGGCGACAATATAGTTGTTTGAAGTATTCCTCACATGCAACGATCTTTTCAGATTGTGCCGTGAAGACTTCGTTCCCTCGCTTTATAGGGTCTTTCTCAATGTTGAATTTGGAACTGTTACGGCCCGTGAATTGATTCATTGTTTTAAAAACATCTGAAGATGGTCGCATTGATATCAGTCTGCTTTTATAGAAGTTGTTGACTTCTGATCTGATGCCTTTTTGGATTTCACGGGAAATGCTCGTTATTTGCGTTTTAAGTTCCAAATACCCCTCATTGCACCGGTTAAAGCTTCGATGGTAAACACGCTTAAGCCGTTGGAGCATATGCTTCTGAGTTTTTATTAATTGAAGAGTTTCCTGAGTTAGACATCTATAAAGCGGACTGCGTGGTTTCTGGAAGAGGACATGCTGGTCTAGACACTCTATAATGGCAGATGTTAGTGCTGATATATGAGAGTCTATTTCTGCGTTCGAGAGAATGATATTTTCCGGTGGGAGATTCGGGAGGAGGTCTTTGAGGTCTTTCCTGAAGTTTGGCCAGTCTATGGAATTAAACGGTCTATAGTAAGGTGGGCAAGTAGGAACTGGTATGTGTGATCTAAGGGTTATATTGAGATGGAGGCCATGATAGTCCAATAGCGGGATCGATGTGGAGCAAGTGAAGGGAATTGTGGAATCGTTGAGATCAGAGGATATTATGAAGTTATCTAAAAAATTTGCTATGGATGCTGAGAGGAGGTCGTCCACATGGAGCCGTTCAAATAGATAGTTCCAATTGGTATTTCTTGTGGAGTCCCCCCAGTGTTGGTGTCTGGCATTAAGGTCTCCTCCTAGTATAAATGAGTCGTGGGATGAAGCTGTTGCGAGGATTTGGTTAAGCGTAAATGAGATCTGGGGACCTAGATTGCACGGGAGGTATAGGGAGCCAATAAGAATTTTGGCTGGGCTTCCATTGGACCGCTTGGTGTTGCGCGTTGCTAACGCACATGAGGAATTATTTTGTTCAAACGGGATTTGATGGATATCTAGATCATCTCGAAACAGTATCGCAGTACCTCTACCACTATCATTCCGAAGCACATGATTGTTCTCCAAACGGACTTTGTGGTCATGGTTAAGAAATGTCTCGTTCAGAAGGAGGATGTCGGGTTGGGAGGATTTCACCAAATCAGCAATGTAGAGCCTCTTATCATGTGAGATTAGGGAGTTTATATTAAGGGATAGAATGGTTAGTATTTGCACCAGAAAGGTTGAAATAGAAATTGAGGAGCGCCATTGGCTTCTCTTGGTCAGGAGTGGTGTAAAACTATGGGAGGAAAGCCCTAACCTTGGATAGGAGTTCACTGGGAGAGACGTCCAGCCACTCCACGGTTATTTGTTTTAGGCGTTTGACGGGATTAGGAGTCGGTGAAATAAAATTATGGGTCAGAGTTCCACTTCTTAAAACCTCTGAATATGAGGTCCAATTGGAGGGAGGGGCAAAGTGGTTTGGGGTTGTAGGGGTCGGTGTAGTATTTGGATAGCTGGGGAGTGGTGAGAATATGTTCTGAGGCACCGTCCATTTGTTTTTATTTTCGATTGCCCTGTCTAATAACCTTTTCCATTCCGGGCAGCCGGAAAAATTGGCTGGATGCCCATGGGTCTTGCACATGGTGCAGGATGGACCGGTTTCCGGCTTATCCATATTTTTTCTGGGGCAGCTTTCGGAATTATGCTCCTCTCCACATGCTACACATCTCATGTTGAATCTCCAATTGATGGACACGTTCTCGAATCTTTGACACCGATAGCATTGAAAAAGATCGCTCCTTTTGGGGTGTTCGCATACGGCTCTTTAGTTCAAAATGTAGGGCAGCTTAATTATTTCGTTTTTATCAGCTTGCGATCCCACTGTAATCTTAAATAAATTTAGGTCGATTTTATTTGCTCTCGACCATGCAGTGGTAACAGTCTGGAGGCCTAAATTCGGGATTTGTCTGGCTATGTCCTCTCGAACAGCCTCCGCTCCAAATCCTGAACTAATATTCCTGAGTATCACGACACATTTTTTCTTTTCTTTCGGGGTGAATTAGTATCCCACTTCTTGCGTGTTTTTTAAGTAGGTTCATAATGTAGTCGTGCACCTCGAGTCTGTCCACTGTGACTTTAAGTCGGGAGATTGACAATTTTGTGATTCGGTACTCTAGACGAGTACCATCTGTAAGGGTGTATCTGTCCATAAAACCTTTAAACACCGTTGCTTTTAAATTTTCAATAAATATTGGTGGGAACCATACTTTCTTTGCTCGACTGTTAGTCGCGTTTAAGTCATTATTTTGGCTATCGTTCGTCAGTGCGTTGAAAGGGTTAGTGCTAGGTGTGGGTGGGATTGGCATAGGAACCGCGGTTTTATGTTTGGCAACTAATTTATCGTTTGCTACTATAAATTCATTTACCTTACAGTTAATGTGGTTAATATCTTCGTTGAAGCTTGAATTCTTTGCTTTTGTATCGTCCGCATCCATCATGTCCGAAGGCATTTCCTTGCGGGCGGCTTTGGTCTTTGGTTGCTCTACCATCGTGTTTAGTTGCTCCGCTATCGTGTTTGCTTGCTCCGCCATCTTGTTTGCTTGCTGACAAAAACTAGTCCATTTTGCCGCCTTTGTAATACTGGCCACGGTGTATTTTATGGGCGCTCGCCTAAAATGAAGTTTCTGCTTTCTTCCGGTCTTTAACTTTCAAACTTTATGTATATGATCTTGTATGATGAAATATACTTATAAATTTTCGTTTTCTAATATGTTTTTTCATAATTTCGATATTGAACAATTCACACGCGTGTTGACAGTTTCAACTTCCAAACATCCATTCCCAAAAGGAAGCAAAAAAGAGACATAACATCTATCAGGATGAAAGATGGATCTATCCTCAATGACCTTCCTAGTATGTGTCACTGCTTTAATGAGCACTTTGTCTCAATTGGCTGTGCAGAAAATGAAAGAGAGTGTAAAATAGGACCTTCGAGGTGTATAGACACCACCATTACTATGCGGGCGATTACAATAGAAGTATTACTTCATATAGATAAATTAGATGACTATAAGGGACCAGGATATATAAGTCGCATAGGAGACGTTGACGAGTTAATATCTTCTGCAATTAATGGTTGAACAGGGCAAGTAAAGGGTAAAGAACAGTAAATAGACAGTGAATGCAAGAGAGAAGAATAGGAAAAGACCGATTAACAATACAAACATAATTTTAGCTGTACATAAATGCTGTTCCTATATTATATTTTTCTTGAATATATAGTAGTAGTAGTAAGTAGCAATATTTGAGCTCCACTATTTCTCTGGCTCTAAAGTAAGCATCACTGATCAGAATGAGCTAGTATTCTTTAATCGAGTACATAGTAATGAATAATTAAATCAAATACTTCACGAAAAGTAATCAATAATCATTTGATACCCAAAAGTGATCAGATTGCATATCTCTAACATGAACAAAATCGGGAATGTTGCGACAGTATATTTCCACTGTACCAGTATAGCATTCCACTATATTAAGTTGTCAGTTGGGAAAATATAACAAAATATAAATATATTAAGCATTCAAGAATAACAAATCACTATTTAAAAAATTAGTAAAAGGATAAAGGGTTGTTGAAAAGTTCTTTTCTGATTTAATATATATGTTAGTTAATTTAAAAAAAATGTTATGCTAATAAGAGCAATCTCTTCCTTCTCTTTGCCGTAAATTGATTATGATTAAAACAATTTTTTTCTGCTCGAAATCTCTATTTGAATCCAAAGCTCCATTCAATTGCCTGACAAAAAATAACAAGCTAACACCTGTTAATTAAATGCTATACCAAGTAAAGATCATTCCTCATG
Organism: Odontomyia ornata; assembly: GCA_963969285.1. Taxonomy (NCBI): domain Eukaryota; kingdom Metazoa; phylum Arthropoda; class Insecta; order Diptera; family Stratiomyidae; genus Odontomyia; species Odontomyia ornata. The sequence goes on from OZ017738.1 coordinate 96,575,283, forward strand.
ATTCGCTATGATAACTTAGAACAAAGTTAATCAAAAACCTAAGCTTCCAAAGATATATTGTGCTATAACTGCACAAGCACAATCTTTTCGGCCCACAACGATCCTCGGGCCGTCTAAAAATAAGATGTAAACAGAGAAATCTCAAATATCTCTAGAAGTGAGGTTTCTTCGCAATATCTCACAAAACGCTGGTTTTAATGCCAGAGTGGATGTCGCGCCTTGTAGACACAATCTAGGACACGTCACACTCCTATTTTTAGTAAAATTCATTCGTTCTATCCGAATATTTCGATCGTGTGTGGCTAATTGAACGCTCAAATCGCATATCTTGCACAGGAACTTAATGTAGCCGCGGTCGCGATTTTCTCTTCAGCAATACTAATTCGTTCAAGTCATATTATTTGTGGGATAAATTTTCCTTTCGATTTTTTATCATTTCTAAATTGAATTATATGAAAAAAATTTCGGAAAAAGTTTGTGCCAAGTTATTCCATAGTCGTTGCGGGGTGGTGTAGGATTGCGAATTCGGCAAAAAACGTTAAAATGTGTTCGAATACAGTGTCTTGTCCTTTGTGTTTTCAATCGACCTTTCCAAATATCGATACGCTCCGCAATAGTTTGATTAAGGCCGCAAACGGTCCAATATTATGCCCAATTTGTAACGAAGCACTTCTAGGATTAGACAAGTTAACGATACATTTATTCAGCCACACAACTTTATTGCTACCAACTACCAGTGAAGTGATTCCTTGCATTTCAAACTCAACGGTTTCTCAATCATCCTGCAGCTACACTGAGGACTCAAACGACAGTGGGAAAATCAAAATGGAATTTCCTGCAGTAAATGTCGCCGAAAAAACCGAATCAGCGCTAGCGGGTAGGACGGAATCGGGCCAAGATGCTTGCGTCAGCCAATTAAAATGTGATATTTGTGGACTTTCGTTTCGCTCAGCAGAACTTTTACATATGCATAATATGTTAATTCATCGCGTTTCCAATGATATTATAGGCACCAATATGACTGACGTGCGGTATCAATGCCACTTGTGCGCCAAAGTATTCAAAATGAAAGGTTCGCTGCGAGTTCACTTGAAGGTTGTGCATACGATCGGTTTGCAAGTCAAGAAGGAAAACCTAAAATTGAATATTTGTCAAAAAATGGCAAACAGAACGTTACATACTACAAACACGACTACATCAACTTCCAAAACGATCTCACCTACCTCGGAGTTATTTACATGCAGATCAAATAGCAGGAGAAACAGTTGTTCGTCCGATAATACGAAATCCAGCGCAGCCGAATCGCCTAAAACAAGTGCAGCAACGACTTTAATCAGGGCACCCGAAGCTCCAAAAATATGGGAATGTGATATTTGTTCGAAAAGTTTTACCACAAAATATTTTTTGAAAAAACACAAACGGTTACATACAGGTGAGACTCAAAACAATATGGTTAAGCATAATACTTGCCCTTTTAGTAAACCATACGAGTATAATTAACCCGTTTTTTCAACTTTAACTCGACACTGATGCTACTTTTAGGATACCTCATGCTCCTTATAATTTCTACAAACACAAAAGATTTCATTTGTTTTGCAAGTATCACTTTATTTGATCTTACGTGTAAACTTCGTTTAGCCAATACGAGTATATTGTATAACTAGCACCATTATGTGCAATGGTATCTTTAGCATTATTTTATCCTAGACATACTCTCATTTGAAGCATCATGTCAAAGTCAAAGTCAAAAGCGCTTTATTCAATACTAATCATTATAAATTTTAAAAGAATATAAAGCAAATTTCAAACAATAATAATTTGAAAACTTAATGGCCCAAATGGCTCTCTAAATTAATACGTCATCAGTTAAACACATTTAATAAAAATTCAAATTAATTAAGATCATTACATATTTTATGATTCAATTGGAAAAAGGAGAAAAAACAAACCAGCACTATTCCAAAATTATTTATAGTTTTAACACTACACAAAACATGTTATAAACTAATTCTAATAAAATTTAATGAGCGTTTAACCTTATCTCTAAATCTAATATAATAAACATAACATATACTTAACCTATCCCTAATTTTTAACACAAATAAACAACAATACTAAATGTAGCAATAATGAGCTGAAACTCAAAAACTAGATAACCAAAAACACAAAAACTGAAAATAAGCACGAATAATTTAGACATTGTCATTTAGCCACCAATATCCAGATTGCTCCGTCTCAGCTCGACCAGCTGTAATGTATCTGGCAAATAAATATTTCCAATAGAATTGTTGGTCTCGTGAACTCAAATTCAGAGAATATTTTATCTTCTTATCGGTGGCCCGTCTATATATGTGATATATGATTGGGATGTCGTAAGAACCAAAAATATTTCGATTCATGTCCAAATACACGAATGCTTTTGGAGGAACGAAGCCAGTAGCGAGGGAAGTCGCAATATACCCATCTGTAGGATGTAACGGCTGTAAAATTAAGGGATTTTCACCCACAGCTACAGATCTTGCGATATGATTCCGAAGAAGTTTTAATATGAAGATATAGACTCTAACAGTTTGATAACTTCTTCTATTCGATATATAATGTTTCCAATCCGTCTCAGGCTTTCTATACAAACCAATACATGTACGAAGACATGTCCTTTAGAAAATTCTTAATCATTCCATAGTACTAGCACTCTGGTTGAAGCAGATCTGACATCCATATGCCAAAACTGGTGTAACCAGTGTCTTGTAACAGATAACTTTGACTTTTTGATTTTGAAAGAGTCGTCGAAGGGCCATGACTACTTTTTGTGCCTTACTGAGCATGATTTTGGCATGTTCAGTATAGTACAGATACTGATCAAGATGAAAACCGAGGTGTCGAATAGAGGATATATGTGGAACCCTTTCTGAATTACGTTTCTGGTCTTGACTGACTCCCTGCAGCGTTGTCCGATACAAGATTGTTTTTCACTTCTGCGCATTGATTTTCATTCGCCAATTGTCAGTGTACAACTGCACATCATTGAACTTTTTTTGAAGATTGATCTGAACTTTTGTAGCTTTTCGATCTGCCGTATAGATGATCAGATCATCAGTAAACGGTACCAATGATCGCATTGGTGAGATGCGAAAATCAAAGCCGTTCAATAGCTTGCGAATGAATATTTAGAAGAGCAGAGGCGCAGTAACTGCTCCCTGCTGTAGACTATTCAAGACCTTGAATTCGCGCATTGTTGTCAGATTTCCATCAGTTACAACAAATAATTTCCCGTATAATATATTGCACATCATGGCGATAAGGTGTCTGGGGAACTTGTCTAGGAGGAGCTTAAAAGCTAGTCCGTCTAACCATACCGTATCGAAGTCTTTCTTCATATCATGAGACACGATCCAACATATTCTCTGTTGTTTAGTTTCCAACAGATGTCTGAGGTAACTTTCGTTATCACATATATGGTCGAATGCCTTGCACGAAAACCAAATTGGAAATTCGAAATCAACTTACATTCCTCAATGTGATCATTTAATGCTTTGTTAAGTATCACTTCAGACACCTTGCTGACATTAGACAGCAAGCTGATTGGGTGATAGCTTTTAGGGCTCGAAGATTTTCTTCCTTTCCCCGAAATCGGAAATACCTTAGCCTTTTTTCTACTCATTTGGGAATTATAAATCGCTCAACATGTTGTTGAACAATATGCAATAATTCCTAATAGCAATCTCACGCAAATGTTGGAAAATTACTTTTGGAATACTGTCAGTACCACATGATTTCTTGTTGTTTATCATATGAAATATGAATCACAAGTCTTCATAGCTGACAAACTAATCAAAAAGATTCAAGCTCGGTATGAGGTCAGATGTTTTTTTATATTTCATTGAAATGAAGAATTGATTCGCCATTTAAGCTTGATTTAAAGTCGGAACCTTTTGCTTCAACGACCTCTGAAAAAATTTGGTTCCCTCTCGCATGCTTTGGTGGATGAACCAATTCAAAATGAGCTCCAATCAGGGCAAGTTCATGCAATTCATCTCACATAATCCTGTTTCCATTTCTATCCGGAGTCGTACTATCAATTTCGATACCAGCCCTATCGAGAAGATTTATCTCATCACTAGCGACTTCAAGATGCGATACGTTCACTCCAGACTTCGAAGTATCGAAGTCTTTCTTCATATCATGAGACACGATCCAACATATTCTCTGTTGTTTAGTTTCCAACAGATGTCTGAGGTAACTTTCGTTATCACATATATGGTCGAATGCCTTGCACGAAAACCAAATTGGAAATTCGAAATCAACTTACATTCCTCAATGTGATCATTTAATGCTTTGTTAAGTATCACTTCAGACACCTTGCTGACATTAGACAGCAAGCTGATTGGGTGATAGCTTTTAGGGCTCGAAGATTTTCTTCCTTTCCCCGAAATCGGAAATACCTTAGCCTTTTTCTGCTCATTTGGGAATTATAAATCGCTCAACATGTTGTTGAACAATATGCAATAATTCCTAATAGCAATCTCACGCAAATGTTGGAAAATTACTTTTGGAATACTGTCAGTACCACATGATTTCTTGTTGTTTATCATATGAAATATGAATCACAAGTCTTCATAGCTGACAAACTAATCAAAAAGATTCAAGCTCGGTATGAGGTCAGATGTTTTTTTATATTTCATTGAAATGAAGAATTGATTCGCCATTTAAGCTTGATTTAAAGTCGGAACCTTTTGCTTCAACGACCTCTGAAAAAATTTGGTTCCCTCTCGCATGCTTTGGTGGATGAACCAATTCAAAATGAGCTCCAATCAGGGCAAGTTCATGCAATTCATCTCACATAATCCTGTTTCCATTTCTATCCGGAGTCGTACTATCAATTTCGATACCAGCCCTATCGAGAAGATTTATCTCATCACTAGCGACTTCAAGATGCGATACGTTCACTCCAGACTTCGAAGTATCGAAGTCTTTCTTCATATCATGAGACACGATCCAACATATTCTCTGTTGTTTAGTTTCCAACAGATGTCTGAGGTAACTTTCGTTATCACATATATGGTCGAATGCCTTGCACGAAAACCAAATTGGAAATTCGAAATCAACTTACATTCCTCAATGTGATCATTTAATGCTTTGTTAAGTATCACTTCAGACACCTTGCTGACATTAGACAGCAAGCTGATTGGGTGATAGCTTTTAGGGCTCGAAGATTTTCTTCCTTTCCCCGAAATCGGAAATACCTTAGCCTTTTTCTGCTCATTTGGGAATTATAAATCGCTCAACATGTTGTTGAACAATATGCAATAATTCCTAATAGCAATCTCACGCAAATGTTGGAAAATTACTTTTGGAATACTGTCAGTACCACATGATTTCTTGTTGTTTATCATATGAAATATGAATCACAAGTCTTCATAGCTGACAAACTAATCAAAAAGATTCAAGCTCGGTATGAGGTCAGATGTTTTTTTATATTTCATTGAAATGAAGAATTGATTCGCCATTTAAGCTTGATTTAAAGTCGGAACCTTTTGCTTCAACGACCTCTGAAAAAATTTGGTTCCCTCTCGCATGCTTTGGTGGATGAACCAATTCAAAATGAGCTCCAATCAGGGCAAGTTCATGCAATTCATCTCACATAATCCTGTTTCCATTTCTATCCGGAGTCGTACTATCAATTTCGATACCAGCCCTATCGAGAAGATTTATCTCATCACTAGCGACTTCAAGATGCGATACGTTCACTCCAGACTTCTTATGGAATATGCTGTTCACTTTCGCGAAAACGCCATCTGGGTCCTGTGGGCTAATACCCCTCAATTTTTCCACCCATTGATTGCCGACGTCACTCCTGAAGTATGAACGGATTATTTTTCGGACATTCTTTAGGTGTAATTTCAACAAAGACAACGAGGGATGGTTGTAGCATAATATACTCAACTAGTAACCACACTCCATCCACCCTCCGGAAAAATCCGAACACAAGGCGAACAGCGAGCCATAAATCTTCGGTAGCAGGTAGGTAGGTAAATGCTGACGCGAGGAATGGCGCGAATATAAACATATGCTTCGATGAGAGATTTCAGGATTACCATACCTCAAAAAATCAATAACTTTGCAGAAAAACAAATTCGTTCCATGCAATCTTTTAGTTTTTTATTAGGATCTGGCAGCACTCCTATGTTCTGAAATGTGTAAAAGAACACGTGCGTCGAAAGTTTTATTTGCATTTTGCTTTGTTTCTTGAGCGCGCCAAACATGCTGTAATGCCTCGGATCAGCTGACGTGCCCCTGGGAAAATTCAAAAAGAGTGCAACACAGGGTAAATGAAAGGTGTGGGTACTAGTTGAGTATACTATGGGTTGTAGTCTAAAAATTGCCAATAAATATTGTTGACGGGTGTCAGAAGAAGGCTTTTCAATCTTTTCAACCTTGCGATGGTTGGTGCCTCATATTCTTCCATGCTATTTCGATGTTTAATCGTTTCCAACGTTAGCTTCTCTAACTTCGACAAATGAGATCTATTTCATCGTTAATTAGATTCCTGTCAGTAGGAACCATTGAGCAAGAGTTGCCATCATCAGAAGGAGGACATTGTGTAATGATTTTCGAAATGCCCGGATAGGACACAGGTGCCGATGGTCTAGCACAACTTTCCCCAATCTGTTGTTTTTAAATCCAACCGATAATTTTCATGTTGACCTGGGATGAGGAAGACATCATACCTTTGATGATTGATTTCCATCACGATTGCGTTGTGGTCGCTATTGTATGAAGGCACCTGCAGTTTCCATTGAGGACTAATAAAGCTGAAATCAAGTATTGCGTCAGCAATGCATAGGTCCAAATATGAATTTGTCCTAGGGTATGTTGGGAACTCCGACCCACATAGACTACACCTGTATTCAATTTGGCTCTCTGTTATCCACGATTTCAGGAATACACCTCTGGGATTATTGTTGGCATTCAGCCATACTGTATGCTTGGCGTTCAGGTCATCAGGAAGAATATAATAAGTATGCAGCCTGTTCAATTCGAGTATTTCAAACAAGGAATTGAGCTCCTCCTTGAACTTGGGAGCATTCGACCAGTTGCATAGGCAAAGATAACGAAGAGGTTATCCCCACCTGGCAGTGAAATCTTGATAACGGACACTTCAAGAGATTCAAAGCTTTTGAGTTCGACTTTTTCAATATTGTGGAAACAATAGAGTCTTCTCACCAATATCCCGGTGCCACCTTTTCCATCACCGTTTACCCTATCGTTTCTTACGAATTCAAAGTCCTTGAATGTCATGGAGTGCCATGAGTTGAGGTGTGTTTCAGTAAGAAGCATGATGTAAGGCTTTTGCTTGACAGGAATTCCAAGCGACAGTTACGTCGATGTAAAGTAACAATGTAGTTGACGTTGATCGAGATGAGACATAGCCTATCCATGGGAATGTGACTGGATGACAAGTTATTGTGAGTCATTTGAAAGCCCTAAACGCTGAAAAACAAAGTTAATTTTAGAATTCCGTTCATCGCTTCTCTCCGATAAAGAATTTAATTGCTGATGAATTTTAAGAAACAGCTCATTATTGCCAGTTATGTTTTTTATTTTATTTACATTTTCTGCTGGTCCTCTAGCAAGAAGTGCAAATGATACAACGCGCTTGATGAAGTTGGTAGGTATCACACTGCCTTGTATTTGACTTTGTTTTGGAGTAAATTTCACCTTTGCATCTTGACATCGGGGGCATCCTCGATATGATGCTGGATGACCAAAGGCACCGCAGTTCACAAAATATAGTTTTTCAAATTGGACTCGCCGGCAGCATGAACATCTTTACACATCCATATTTCATGGCACATTGGCAGCCAAATGACCGAATCTTCAGCGCCTGTAGCCCTCGCTCTTCTGGAGGCGCTTCCATCTCACTACTCGAAAGTTCAAGTACCTTATTTTTTGGAGGGAACTTGGACTGCTTTTGCTCGAAGTCTGGACTAATAAAAAGACAAATTGTTACGCTCGACAATCAGTCTCCTTGTTGCAAAATCTTTCTTCTTCTTTGTAGCACTACAATCCCTCTCAGGCTTTCGCTTAGAGATAGTTAGAGTATCTCATTTTCATGACCGTATTGATTTTTTTCGGAAGTTGGTTTGGTCAGTACCATGCTCCCGTGTATCTGCTCTGCTATGATAGGATCTGATTAAATCAGTACATACCACCACTGAGCAAACACTCATAGTCTGTCCGAAAAATCCCCTGAACTAAATCACGTAGCTTCCAACGAGATTTGAACCAGGGACCTTCGGCTTATGCGTTCATGCTCTAACCTCTAGACCACACAGACTACTAAATCGTTAACTGTAATGAATTATATTTCTGGTGCAACTTCTTGAAACCACTGAAGGAGATCGACTGTGTCCTCTCCAGAGTCCAGACACTGTAGTGTTTAAGAAGAGTTTCAATATGTCCGTGAAGGACTGCAGCGATGGTCTGCTGCCTCGGCAGAAGAAGGTGTCGTTATCTGCCGAGAATGCCCTCGTCTGGAGACGCGTGAATGCGCTGGCAGGCTAGCATTGCGGTGTCGTGGGGCGGGTTCATTTCCCCAGCACGAGGACCCACTACAAAAAAATTTCGCACTCACGAATTTGACTGCTGGAGATCCAGGGGCAACCGAAGTCACAAAAATTGTAGATAACTCCACAGAGGGAATTAGAGCTTGTTACGAGAACAAGTGGAACCTGAAAAGAAAGGCGGACTTGGGGTAACCTCGTCATTACCCAACGAAGTTCATGGCCCACAAATGAAAGAGGGGCAAACGGGTGATGGCGGAGCCCCTTTGCACCCACCCAACCGGAATAAATCCAAATATATGCTGTTGCAGTGGCCAGGTATTCCTCTTCTGAGTGTAAAACTCATACAACTTGAATTGCATGAACTTTCCCATCAGAAGGGGAGTACCCCGGTGACCAATTTATGCCATAGAATTATACAATTTGAATGCATAACTCTATGCCATAAAGAGGCACTCTGCTTGGGCCACTCAACCCGCGACATCACCTGAAACAAAAGAAGGATTAATGAGTACCCGGCGGCTGGCTCATGTTTTGAGGTGGAAGCCTGCCACCGTACCGGGTCCTATACCCGGTTAGAATTTGAAGAAAGGAAAGACCGACGTTTTACATTTAACATTTCATGATTTGTCGTTTATTCTCTAAGGTTTTACAGGTAATATACATGCTCAAAGTAGTATAAGCTTGATATGAGATATTTAAGAGTTGGACAATTGTCGCATTCGCGTTCCGTTATGAATATGCAAAAATATTTATGCGATTTAGCAAGTAACTGCGATTCATTATAAATCCGACATGCATGAGCTCTATTCTTTATCAAATGGATAAAAAAAAAGAAAAAAAATTGGGTTCGATACGTGGTACCACTCATCAAAGCCTAATTTTTCCCCAGATGCAAATTCACGAAAAATTCATTTTTTTGTTTACCTATCACAATGTGAAAAAAGTGAGACTTATCTAGGCTATTAAGAGAAAAACCCGAAATTATAAATAAAAAAATAATTTTAAATATAAAAAAATGTCTTTAAATAGTTCGTGTTTTATAGATTTTGCTTAATCTGTCATATGGTTTCTATTTAAGATTTTTGATCGTTCATCAAGTAAATTTCCTCTCGGTGAAAAAAAGGATAATTATCTAATAGCAATAAATTGCATGTTTCATTACTAATCAACTGCCGCATACACCTCTCTCAACGATGCTTGAAGTTTTTTGAAATTGACGATTCTTCGGCGGTCTCTGAATCTCCACGAAACTGCACGCACCACGATTTTCTCTTTTCGCTGGGATTTCGCGCGAAATATTGCTCACTCAGTTAATAAGTTAAAACTTTACCTTTTCGCCTTTCCTTTTAGCCTCCACTTCCGCATTCCATTGTCCATTTTTTATCCCAGCGTAATATTCGTCATGTCCTTGACTTGAGCGCACGCACCAAATCCCAACTGGCATTCCTCGTTTAGCACCGGCCGTTGTTACGCGATGAAGTCCAAACCAACAAATTGCCAAGCAGACCATCAAATACACCAAAGTCCTTGCTGAATGTGAACAAAACCGAAATTTTGGTGTAGTATTCACAAGATTAAGTGTCCCCAGGCTGCGAAAGCAAGCATAGGGTGCGTGGTAGCCAATGAGAAAGGGAAAGTGGTTGCAACATCCATGCGAACTTCACGAAATGTGTATGGCAATTAAAGCACAAAGTGCGTGGAGATGATTTGTCTACATTAATTGGCAACAAAACAGCCACAAGCGGAGCGTACACTTGGAAATCTCGCAATTTCCGCACACAAAACAGGTGAGCACCACAAAATACAGAATTACATCCTTCACTTCGCAAGCAAGCTACACACTCTTATCTCGTCGGACTTTGCAAGCGTTTCGGGCAAAAAATAATGCAAACGCTATTCACACAACCGTTTTTCTCAAACATCACCGAAATAGAGCACTGTAATGAACCCGTTGTTCTTGGTGATCACTGTACTTTCACTAATCCCATATTAATCGCTGCATGCGCGGGCGTTTGCTTTTCTTCAGTTCAGAATGTCAAATCACAAAACACTTCACAATTCGAAATCACGCAAAAATGAAATTCGAAAAAGTTTATTTCTTTTCAAGGTGCTGTGGCGGCTATAATGCTTTTTATTACAGTCCTTCAACACACTGTGAAAACACTACACTCTCAGAATAATTCGTTTCTTTTTTTTCCCCCTTTCCTCCGTCTCTGTTAGTAAACAAATTGCTGTTTACAGTTAGCTTAGCGCTAGCTGTTTTTCACAGGGCACTGCTTGCTGCTGGCTCCAAATAGTTCGCTTTTGTGTGTGTGTGTTTTGATTCACACACTCGGTTGTTGGGGTACGCTTGCACTCACACTCTTTTTCGCCTTTACTAGAAATCAACGAAAACCAGGAAAAAACCCAAACTATTTTCTCCGGGAATGGCTATTAGTGTTCAGATAAACTAAAGAATCACTCATATTTGCTGATTTCACTATTTCCTTTGCACTACGGGAAAACTTCGGTGATTCCACCTCGAAGGTAACTAGCAACGGCAACTACAAGTGCTTCTTTCCATGACGACCGCCGTAAAAACGAGCAGAAAATTCTTACACAACTTTGACGATTGATATTTCGGATGCCGAAAACGATATATTCGCGGTTGGGAATTCACATTTATTAGTGTGCCACGGCTAGGTTGTAACTAGAATTTCGATTTGTATATAGCTACAAATTTACGCGATGCAAAAAACCAGGGAAATTTCTATTTTTCTGACTTGCACTTGAACAACCGATCACAAAGAGCGCTCACCCAACTTCAATCTCCGAGCAATTCCCGTTCGTTGATCGTCAAACTCGCCTTTTTCTTGTGTTCCTTCATTTATACAATCAAACGCGCGAAATTCAATTTGGTTATTTTTTTTTTCTTTTTTTTTGTTTTTTCATCTTGGTATAAATTTACTGATAAATCATTTAATTGAATGGAATTCCGTTTCACCCTAAATTATTTAAATTTGTCGCTAAAATATGAAGGTTAGCTCAATCAATTTTTGCAGGTTTAATTAAAGTGAAAGTGATAAATTGGAGAATGTAGATTTGCAATTTGTGTCACACGTTTGTATTAATTATTGAATTTGAGTTTGAACACATTTATTTTGCATGAAAATTTAAGGTGCTTTAAAAGGAGATTTTAATTACACTTGATTGGATAACAATTCGAACATATTCAAAAATTATGATTTTATATATTGAAAAGAATTTATAATGATGTCATGTCCCTTGCTTGATATTGAAAAGAAAAAGATATATTTTGTGCACGTATTTAAACATGTGCAATGTGCCGTGCTCAATTACTACAACACTTCAATAAAAAGGGGTGCACGTAATGTGTGGAGCCTCTTCAGAATTAAGCTCACTTTTTGGTGCCTGAAAGTACACCAATGACTTAGTTCTGATCGTCAGTTTGTCGGCATTCACTCTTTTGATCTCAAAATCATTTAATTTATTTGCGGCTGCCAATAGCCGAACCATATCGTGGCCAGTTCGCCCAAATACATTGATTGGTGGGACTTTTTCTTTCTTTTGATTAACATTAACAGACGGACCAGCAGGTGAAACTGTTGACCTTGCTTTGTTGTAACCCTGGCCATACTAAAAGAAAAACTTTCATTCAACAACAGCCGACGATTTACAGATCAACTGCTCAATCTCATAAAGGCCACAATCAAGCAGAACTATTTTAAGTTTCAATAACAACACATACATTGCCAAGGACGGTCTGGATATGGAACATCCAATGTCCTCAATAATGTAAGGAATATTCTTAATGTTTTTGGAAGAAGTCTTTATACCAAAAATTGTCAAAAGCTTAAATGTTATATTTTACAGACGATATGTGGATGAATATTTCATCGTTATTGACTCACAAGAAAATAAACAAGACGAACTACTTACCTATATGAATGAAATTCACCCGAATATAAATTTCACTATGGAAAAAAACAAACGGACAATTCAACTATATGAACCTAACCATGACACGCCAACAAACAAGATTAGACTACAAAATATACAGAAAACCAACCACAACTGATCATAACCATACATGAAACATCTAACCACCCCGCACAACATAAGCTAGCAGCGTACAGACCAATGGTGCAGAGGCTTCACTCCATCCCCATGACTTCTACTAACTACTCCAATGAACCAAACAACATTTACAGAATAGCTAATAATAACGGATACAAACAATGCGACATTGACAAACTTGTCGCACAGTACAAACAAAAACAGGAACACCAATCGACTGAAACTCATAAGAACGACCAATAGTAGATTTCGTTAACATACTCGTACGTAGGCAAAGAGACATACCAACTATCAAACTTCCTTAGGAAATACAAACTGCATTCAAAACTAACAACAACATTGGAAACAAACTGAAACCAAAATTGAATGACAAATCAATATACGAAAACAGCGGCATATACAAACTGACATGAAAGGACTGCGACATGGTATATATAGAAAGGACAGCACGAAAACTAACGACAAGATAAAAAGAGCACTTACGATCTTTTTTACACAACAAGGTAGACTCCAATTATGCGACACACCTATAAAACCACGGACATGAGCCTGACGCTATGACAAACTCGATGAAATTGCTACACAAGCAAAACAAAGGACCAAGACTTAACATCCTAGAAAGGCTTGAAATATATAAACAAAGAAAAATAGACGGTAAAATTATCAACGAATAATTTGTTACAAATTCCGACGCACACAATGTCCTTTCTCATCAGTTCAGTACTGAGCGTTTTAGTTACTTTTACTTGTGATGTTTTAATCGTGGGCCATTACAAAATTAATTCGAGCTCGGTTACTAAGTCACGATGACCATCCCGCTCGCTGTTCAAAATCCGAGTCTTCCACTGTTTGCAAAATTGCACCTAGTTGAAAATGTTACGGTGCCTAATGGATGGAAATAGCAGGAAAATCGATTGATTAATGTCACTTGATTCGATATTGTCTCCACTAACGTGACGCCTATCCTGCTCCCTTTTTCCATGTGAAAAACTGGAAGTCTCTGATTCACACCCAGAACTCGGAAATAGATGCAGCAACAAAGTAATCACATAAATCACATCCGTTGCCGGCATGCACAATTTGCGAAGTCGGACCCAGCTAGCGAGCACAAGAGGACGCAACGGTGGTTTCTTGTCGAGCCCTCTGCTCGCATCCAACCGGTATCTCCCATTGTGTGATACCGCAATTCATTTTATAAATTGCGCTGCAAAGGGGTTGCCGTGATCGAATTTTAATTGTAAACTTTAATATTTTTTTTAATTTACAATTAAAATTGGATCAAGTATTATGTTGTTTTTCGAGCAGTTTTCCTAGGTGACTGCTTGATTACTACATACGATAAATATAATAACGTACATTTTATTCAATATTTAAAAAATAAAAACAATGAGAAAAAATAAAGTCGTGGTTTTGCTGGTTGGCAACAAGGCAGAAAATTTCCGCCAACAAATGTATTCGGACAGAGTGGTAGAGATATGGTTTGGTTATTGGTAGCTGAAAATAAAATAGTAAGTGCAGAGAATAACAAAAACAATAAGAATGAAATCACTGGCTAACTCTGAGTCAGCCAAAGATGCTCTGAACTTTGAGAGGTCCCGCTCTTCACCTATACCCCAAAAAGAGAAAAAAATCCGCCCTTTCTGTTGAAGGGCCTGACCTGCGGAGAGGACACAGTCCATCTTGTTCAGGTTCTTAAGGAAACTGCATCAGAAATTGAATTTATTTCAATTAAAAACATTGCAACAAAGATCAATTCAATAGATAAGTTACCTGAATTTCAGAGTGGTGATGTGAGAAGTCAACCAGTTTTACTGGTGTAAACGATTTAGTAATTCAGCCGCCAAGTGTGCCATGCACTACCGGTGCATTAAATGCAAAGATATTCATGCCCCGATAAATGTAAATTCGCGCAGATGGAGCCTAAAGAGAAATTGTACTGCGTCAGCTATGGTTCCAAAACAAATGCAAATAACGGTGACGGAATAAGTGGTGATGCATACGTATTAGTTAGAGGATGTCGCTTAAAACATATTGATAAATTCGCATTCAATAACTTTGAATATCTTGAAATGTCTATCATCAAAATTTCACTGCAAGGTGGTGATATCCTCCTTGCTATCTCAAATTCAAGGAGAAGCTCGATTACTTGTTTGAAATATCCGGATTGAGCAGGCAGCACAATTAAAATATTCTTGCTGGCGATCTCAATACTCGGTATACATTATGGCTGAACGCCAACAATAGACTAAGAGGTGAATTCCTGAAATCGTGGATAACAGAGAATCAAATTGAATACAGATGCAATTGAAAAAGCTCGGAGCTCTCAACATACCCTTGGGAAAAAATGCATACTTGGATCTTTTCACTGCTGAGTTGAGTTCAGATTTAATAATCCTCAATGGAAATTCCAGGTGCCTCTTTACGTAAGCGACCATTTTGCCATTGTAATGAAAGTAAAACATGTCTTCGTCATTTCAATTCAAAATGGAAGTCATCGGCTTAATTAAAAAAAACGATTGGGAAATGTTTCACAGGAATTTTAATCGGGAATATCAGGAGCAATGTCTACCTTCCGGTGGTGGTAACTCTCGTCCAATGGTTCCTTTTAACAGGAATCTAACTAATGTTGAAATAAATCCCTATTTGTCTAAGTTAGAGAAGATGATATTGGGAACGATTGGGAAAGCAGTTCCCAAGATTAAACACCAAAACAATATGGAAGCATTTGAAACACCAACCATTACAAGGTTAAAAATATTGAAAAATCTTCTCCTCAACAATATTTATCAGTGATTCCTGGACTACAATCACCACTCATTTGCCTTGTTGAAATTACACCTTAAGAATGTTTCAAACTTAATCCGTTCATACTTCAGGTGTGAAGTCAGCAATCATTGGGCGGAGAAGCTGAGGAGTAGTCACACTCAAAGAGCCTTAGGTTGACTTTAATTTTCGTCCAAAAAAGCTGCTTTGTATATATTGCATACGACTGTTCAGTTGCGTACTAAACTTAGGCTTTTTCATCTGCTGCTTTGTAGCTCTTTCTGTTATTTTTCTACCGTTATTGCTACCGCGGTATGGCTACTGTATGAACAAACTTTGACGTTGCTATTTTGGATTGAATTTCTGCCAGATGCACCTTTTTCAATTCAATACCAAGTTGCACGATACTAAACCTTCAGTTTACGCAGTCTTTATCTGCGACTAAGCTTGAACTAACGGTAGCATTTTGAATTTTTCAACATTATTGTTTTTATTATCGTTATATTTTCGATTGAGCTACTGCTGCTATCGAAAAGCGCATTAACTATCTGAGGATTCAAATTCCAATTTGGTTGCGATAGGTTTGATGGGTAGTTTTGAACTGACCAGCGCTGATATCTTGGTGACGTAATAATGTGGTCTGATGATTAAATGTTGAGCTTCCTACACTGACGAACTATTTCCTTTGATAACGGATTTATTTATGAAAATAAAGTTTTTGAATTCCACTCGTTTATTATGAGTTTATATGTGGTCAATCTGGATGAATGTGCAAAAATATTTCGAGGCAGGAAAAAACAGGCTCACTATCAATAGTTTTCTCTATGTTTTCGATCGCGAAAACCGTGATTTAAAATTCGCATAAAACCACAAATTTTTCACTGGGATCTCGGTGGTCGAAAGGACTACTGCATGTAAGGTAGCTGGTAGA
Source organism: Odontomyia ornata (assembly GCA_963969285.1). Lineage (NCBI taxonomy): Eukaryota > Metazoa > Arthropoda > Insecta > Diptera > Stratiomyidae > Odontomyia > Odontomyia ornata. The sequence continues at coordinate 96,591,621 of OZ017738.1, forward strand.
ACATTCTTCTATTGCTCGATACTGCACTAGATATAAATGCACGGCACGGAGACGACAAGGGCAAAACACTTTACCAAGTCACTCCACGATTTTCCGATACGTTTGTCCCGATCCGACGCCGTTTCGATCACCGGCACTTTTTAATCCTCGAAACAATATTCGCTTCCTAGGGCTACGTATTGCGACTCGCATCTACGCGCTTTCAAGCGAATTACTAACGCAACCTATCCCGCTCGTTATCTCGAATTGAGTTCCGCTTCGAAGTCACCTGCTCGCTTCTCTCGAAGAGCCTCTTTCATAGCGGCAGCCGTGGTTTTTCTCGACTAGCTCCTTGCATGCCGGCAACGGAGGTTTTCTCAACGCAATAAAACGGTAATTCTTTGCTAAATTGCGTTGCAAAAGGATTACCATCATAAAATTTTTTTTTGTAATTTTTATTTAATTTTTTTTCAATTTTTTCGTTGGGAAGCAATTCTTTTGATAATAATAGTGATGATAGTGACAGGTTGTAAAACGGAAAATAGTGTTTTCTCCGCAAATGTGTATCAAGCAGGTAGCCTACGTGACTGCTCGATTACTACAGGACGAAATACGCCGATGAATTTTTTGTTCAGTTTTGGCGATCTTGCAGACCAGCTGCATACATAGGAAAACAAAGCTCCAAGTATACAAATCTGTGACAAAAACTGTAAAATGTTATGTGTGTGAAATATGGACCTCAACCCAAGCATATGCAAACATATTGAATGCCCTTGAGGGACAGGTCCTGAGACGAATTATCGGAGCAAAGCCAGACGGGGACCAATGGCGATTGCGTTACAACCATGAGCTGTATGAAGCTTTTGACGGGCAGGAGGTCTCAACGATTGTAAGATTGCGGAAGCTACAATAAGCTAGCCACGTGAATAGTATGGACGAACAACGGATACTCAAAAAAGTATTCGTTAGGAGAACTGTATAAATGTATAAATACATACTTATATATATACTGTCACGTGTTATGGTTCGCGGCCAAATTAAGTTAAAAGAGTTTATTTACTAAAAATGCACAATAATTGATTTCACTATTTTACAACTTGTCCATCAATTTTTACTTCAGCTGTCAATCACTTCACAATCAATATCGCTTTTCATTCGCACTACACACTATCGCAGTTCTACTATATCACGGTTGTAATAAATCCCCCATTCATTCAGCTCGGTTTTATATAGGGTCTCTAGTCATTCAATTCATTTCTCGTACATTGGCGAACTATCTGGAATATTCGAGCAATGGCGCAGTGACGTCACTTTTGGATGTTGATTATGTTTGGTGGATTCTCTTGCTTTCGAGTACATTCGCTTGTTGATCATGATGTTGTTAATGGTTGTGAAAACAATTGCGACAGTAGCTCGCAGAATTATTTGTACATGTAACACTGCCCCACCTCAGTTCTTTTTGCCCCGAAAAGATGTGTCGCCAGTTGTAGTTAAGTCTTCCTGGGTGTAATAAGGGGCAAGACGGTCCAGGTGCACGATTTTCATTTGGCTCTCGGCTTATGGTGTTCCTGTATGCGATAGACGACATCATTGATTCGCTTTGTAACTCGGAATGGTCCCTACCAATTATGCTGCAACTTCGGAAACCTTCCCTTCCGCCGTTGTGGGTTATATAGCCACACCAAGTCATCTTGCTGGAAGCCGTAGAATTTGCCTTTAGATCATACCTGGTCTTCATGTGGTCAGCAGCCGATTCGAAGTGTTTCCACACTGTCCGATGTATCTGGTACTCCGAGATCGTTTGGGGCTTCTCAGGGGGTGTTCCGAACTTTATATAAGCCGGCAGACGAAGAGTGTTTCCAAAAATGACTTTGGCTAGGGCTTCTCCCGTCGATGCATGTTCGGCAGCTCTATACGCCATTAAGAATAATGGGAGGTGTCGGTCCCACTCTCTATGGTTCTCGTCAACCATCTTGGCCAGGTGTTTGTTGAGCGTGCCGTTGAAACGTTCGACCATTCCATCGGATTGGGGATGCAGCGGTGTTGTCCTCATTTTTCATATTCCCAGCAGCTCGCACATTTCGTTCACCAAAAACTAGTGACTCAAAGTTTCAGCGTTGATCTGAATATAGTTCACAAGGTACGCCGTACCTACTGACCCAATTTAACACTAGCTGTTTGGCTACGTTAGTTGATTTCTGGTTGGGAATGGGATAGACCGCGGGCAACTTGCTGAAATAATCGGCCACAACCAGCGTGTATCAATTCGGATTCAGGAAAAGGTCTAGGATGTCAACAGCAATCCTTTCAAACGGTACATCCACGTTGAAGGTTTGCATTTGTCCTTTCAGTCGTCGCTTTAGACGTTTGACGGAAGCACAAATGGTGCATCTGCGACACCAATCCTGTACGTCTTCTCGAGCTTGGAGCCAGTAGAACCTTTCCCGCAATTTCGCTAAGGTCTTGTTAACAGCAAGGTGGCCTCCCGAGGATCCTTCATGCATTTCCTTAACCACATCGTGGATTCGGCTTATGGGAAGTATAGTTTGCATCCTATAGGAGCTGCCATCCGCCGTTTCCCATTTCCGCTTGAGTACGCCACCCTCCACCTAAAGGGAGTTCCATTGTGCCCAATAACTTTTCAGGGTTGCGCCGTGCATTGAAATGTCCTTCCACTCCGGTTGCCCAGTTGTCTCCTTCGATACGAGCAATGGTCCGATATCTTTATCGGCTAACTGGGCATTTCGAATCTCCTCCGATGACCAACCTTCACTGAATTTGGCCGTTATCACTTGCAGATCAACGGTCGGCTCCTTTTCCTCAATCCGCCGGCAATGCTTGGAGTAAGTTGGACATGGATGACGAGATAGGGTGTCAGCATTTCCATGAACTCTGCCCTTGTGAAGTAATTGGGGCCTCACTAGGTGTGGTCGGATCGTCGATCGAGTTGCACCAGTGTCACTTGTTATGGTGCAATGTTCTTCATCAACTTGACCAGGAAGGCATAAGTCTGCTTCTCCACGATGTAGTCTCGACACGGTGATGGGGATCCTCTTAGCCAACGTCCGTCCCACGAAGTTGGCCCTTTCAGTTTGATGGGCTTCCATTCTAGGCTCCTAAAACTGTCTGGATCTCCACCATCCTGGACAATAGCTCCGTTTTCTTCGCTTCTTGCAGTCTCTTTGCAGGTGCCCCTTCTCTCCGCAATCCCAGCATCTAGGCGCACCATTTAACTGCGGCTCTCACTTATTTTCCACGCGCTCACACCTGCACTCGTCTGCCACTACCTTGCTAACCCGGACAGTGGTACAGGTCACATTTTTCACTGCTTCAAAGTTCAGACTATAAGCCAATGCGTCCTTAACTGGCTTGTTGCAATTCCTGGTCCTTTGATGCACTGATGAATGCTTCTGTTGCTGCGTCATCTCGATGTTCTGGGTCTTAAGCTGGGTAAGCCAAAAGTGGCAGTCGCTCAATGCCTTTGGCTAGCTGCTGTAAGGTTTCGCCAGACTTCTGCGTCCAATGGCATAGCTGTGCCCGACAAATCGGCTTCAGATGATCGCCTCCATAACGCATGTCGAGTACATTCAATATAGCAGCCAGGTTTGAGTTTAACTCAACGGGGATAGTCTGCAAAAGCTCGGCAGCTGGGCCTCTTAGAGGAAGAATTAATGCAGTTGCTCATTCCTGCTCATTCCAGTGATTTATCCTAGCGGCGGCGTCAAACTGGATTTTGTAGATACTCCAGACCGTTTGCCCGTCGAATATTGCTGCTTGCATTTCTGGATGAGCTTTGCGCTGCTGTTGTAAGTGGGGCTGGTGAGGTGGTTACTACTGCCTTCGCTGCTTCCAATTCCTTTTTCATTTTTCCATCTCATGGTTGATTCTCTCCTCGACCTGGCTTACCTTTCCCTCGACCTGGTAAACCTGGTAAACTTCTTTGTCGTAAGCTTGAAGCTCTTGGCATCTCGGGTGCTCTTCTATCTTGGATGTCATCTTATCTATCGTGTCGTCCCTGTCGAGTAAGTCTCTCTGGTATTACGTCTAGTCCTTTTTGTCCTTCATCTGGCGTTCCACAAGGTTCAATTCTTGGGCCTCTTCTCTTTCTGTTGTTCATAAATGATCTTCCCTTTGTAATTAATTCCTCGTGCCTTTTGTATGCAGATGACTTCAAAGTATTTCGAGCAGTCAAATCCCATTTAGACTGTCAGCTCCTCCAAAATGATTTGAATGCTCTAAATGAATGGTGTGCTTCAAATTATTTATATCTTAACACTACTAAATGTCATAAAATGACTTTCTCTCTTAAGGACTCTCCTATTAATTTTAATTATATATTAAATGATGCTTTGCTCTATGAAGTGTTCAGTCATAAAGACCTTGGAGTAACTTTTGATCCAAAACTCAAATTTGATGCACATATTTTAAATGTGATTACTAAAGCGTCTAGAGTTTCCGGGTTTATCCTTAGAAATTTACATAAATTCAATAGCATCTCTTCTTCTGTCCGCCTATTTGTTTGTCTTGTTCGCCCTTTGCTTGAATACTGTTCTGTTATCTGGTCCCCCCGATATTCCTATCTCGTGACTTCTTTAGAAACTGTCCAAAGAAAGTTCACGCGTTTTCTTTTCCTTAAGTTTAATTTGCCGTATCAGCCTTATGAAAGTCGTTTATCTTTCCTATCTCTTCCATCCCTAATATCCCGACGAACTTATTTAGACCAATGTTTTTTGTACAAACTCTGCTACCATCAAGTCCCATTAAATATTTTTTCTGAGCTGCGTTTCCGACAAACATCTCGTTCATCTCGGATGAATTCTTATTTCATTATACCATATGCTAGAACTGATTTATATTTCTATTCACCAATCTTAAGAATCGTACGAAATCATAATAATCTCGAGCTTGGTCCTTTCCCCTCTTCTTACATAGCATTTAAGAAAAAACTAAGAGAGTTACTACTAGTTTAACTTTTAATTATCGACGTTTTAGTATTCTTTTTCATTTAAATTTTGCTGATTGTTCTTTGCGTTCCATTTTGTGATTGGATTGTTTAGTCTGTAAGATGGAATAAATAAATAAATAAATAAATAACCTTTTCCACGACCTAGTCAACTTTTTCCTCGACGCCTTTAATTTGCTTGTTCAGACTACCAAGCTCTGCTTTTATTTAGGTTGACTGTTTCTCCAGCTTCTGTGTGATGTCTGCCTTGATTACGATCGCTTGTTGGTCCAGCTTCGCTGATTGTTCATTTAGCTTCGCTGATTGTTCATCTAGCTTCGCAGTTAGACTGGATGACTGTTCATTTAGCTTTGCTGGTTGTTCATTTAGCTTCGTTGATTGTTCATTTCGCTTCGCTGATTGTTCATTTAGCTTCGCAGTTAAACTGGACGACTGTTGTCGCTGCTCTTGCTGATTAACATTTGCATCAGCGCATTTTCTGGCTCCTTTGACTTTGGTGTTTCTACTTCTCCACCTTCTGCGCCTTTTTCCGCATCTGAGGGCTCACCCGAATCCAGATTCACTCCTTCCGACTCGATCGCATCACGCAAGCGTGCAATTAGTATGGCCTTTGTATTTTGTGTGGCCAGATTTCGCTGTCCCAACGCCTCCTTGAGCTCTGATATGGTCAATTTATTAATTTGTAGATGCAAGGTTCGTGGCATTTTTATTGTTTTGACTATTTTTCCACCAGTTTCCACGTTAAATTTTACTATTGTGCACTACAAAAATGTTCAAATTTTCACTTTCAAAGTTTCTTTTCTCAGTTCTTGACACCACTGTCGAGTGTTATGGTTCGCGGCCAATAATTTTAATGTTCCGGGAAAGTGAAAACGCACTGTCTTTTAAATTAAGTTAAAAGAGTTTATTTACTAAAAATGCACAATATTTGATTTCACTATTTTACAACATGTCCATCAATTTTTACTTCAACTGTCTATCACTTCACAATCAATATCGCTTTTAATTCGCACTCCACACTATCGCAGTTTTACTATATCGCGGTTGTAATAAATCCCCCATTCATTCAGCTCAGCTTTATATAGGCTTTCTCGTCATTCAATTCATTTCTCGTACATTGGCGAACTACCTGGAATATTCGAGCAATGGCGCAGTGACGTCACTTTTGGATGTTGATTTTGCTTGGTGGATTCTCTTGCTTTCGAGTACATTCGCTTGTTGATCATGATGTTGTTAATGGTTGTGAAAACAATTGCGACAGTAGCTCGCAGAATTATTTGTACATGTAACAATATATATAGGTGTATATATATACTATACATCTATATTTTTTTATGTATATATAATACATTATATATATATATAAATATATATATATATATATTTATATATATATATATATATATATATATATATATATATATATTTATGTACATGTATATATACTATACATTATTTTTTAGAAATACAGTCCCTTTCGGGCCTTCACTTAGAAATAGTTAGAGTATCTCATTATCTTGATCGAATATATCGATACTCAAGAAGGTGATATGGTCAGTATCACGCTTGGCCGTTGGATCCATGATCCAAAATGGAGGTCGCTCAAAGATCGCAAAGCTGTAAAATTTTGTTACTGTAGTTGTGAACAAACCTTTGACCAATATTGATGAAACTGAGGAATGTGGTAGAGACTAAATGCATTTTTTAAAAAGTTTCCTGCACGAAAAAATGAGAGCAATTAAAGAACTACCAAAATGTTTAACAATTGCTAGAATAAAGACACTTCTTTCTATGATGCAAACAATCTGAAAGCCATTTTATTTACCTCTCTTCGTAATTTATAACAATAATATGCTGATCATATGGCACACGGCGAGAAATGGGTCATCGTGCACGCGATGACGATTATGCTGGCAGTGCGATATGATGTTTTCACAATATAATAGTTAATTGATCAAATTTTAATGACAATTATTGTGACTGGGTGATGAAAGTGACTAGTTGGTATGATGAGACAATAATAATACACACGTTAATTGATACATATTTGTATTGAACACAATAGACATGTTACATCGGGAAAGGCCGATACGAGACTGACTGTCAAAGGAACGGCGCATAGAAAATAACGGTTCACAATAGTTTCCCCCACTTAATTAAAACATAGAAATATAATTTTAATTCTATTATTCGGTGACATAGTCTTTCAAGAAGTTTGGAGGACATCGTTGACGAGCAGATCTGCGTGGTGGTAGCGTCGGGTTGTTTGTGTTCCCGTCTGCTGATGTCTGTTGGTCAGGAGTGCCAGTAAGTGTTTCTGGCTGATTGATACCTGGCGCAGTCAATGGCGTAGGCTGTGTGTCCATTGGTGGTAACTCATCAGCTGGCATGTGTCGATATGGAACACCTGGGCTTGGGGCTGGTCTTTGCTGAGATGAAAAGGTGACTTGTTTCTTCGGGACCATTGTTGAAATTAGTTGGTCGATGTGCCTTTTTATAGTTCGGCCTGAGTCTAAGTCAATGATATAATGGTACTGACCCAGTTTTTGTTCGACAGTCCCGAATTGCCAGCTATCTTGATTGTTCAGGTGCATTCTTGCCTGAACTCTCTGTCCCATTTGGAATGAGCGGATGTGACAGCTGCTTCGGCTCGTTGGCATTACTGCTTTTCTGTTAGGCAGGAGAGTATCAAGGTGTATTCTAATTTTCCTTTTCAGGTAAAGTTCTGCTGGTGACCGTCCGGAGGCTAATGGTGTGGCACGGTATCGAAAAAGGATATTTTGTACTTTTGTGGCTATTGGTGATGAGTCTTCAGCTGCAGCTTTCAATCTTCTTTTCAGGGTTTGTATATTTATTTCTGCAAGGCCATTAAATGATGGGTGACCTGGCGCAATAAACTTCTGAAACACTCCCCTTACTTTACAGTGTGTCTGGAACTCTTCACTTTTAAATATGGTAGCATTATCTGATACTAGGACAGATGGGTAGCCATGCACATAGAATATGGTTTCTAGGAGTGTGATAGTTGATGCTGATGATGGTGCTTCTTTAAGTATTCGAACATCAGCCCACTTGGATTTTGCATCGACACACATTAAGAAATAATGGTTGTCAAGGGGGCCTGCATAGTCAATATGTACCCTCTCCCAGTTGTCATCTGGTGGGTCCCATGGATGAATAGCGGCTTTCTGTGAATTGTGCCGGACTTGGGCACAGGATTCACAGGTTTTAACAATTTGCTCGATGTCCTTGTCTAAACGTTCCCAATATACATATCGTCTGGAGAGTTGTTTCATTTTTGTAATGCCCAAGTGTGAGGAATGCAGTTTTTCCAGGATTTGGCGTTGTAGAGATTTTGGTATGACTAGGCGGTCCAATCTGAAAAGCATACCGTTAAACATGGTGAATGGTTCATCTCTTTGACTGGTTCTGAGGCTGGTCATCAGGGTTTGAAGGTTTTCATCTTTGGCTGTTTCTTCAATAATAGTTTCTGAAGTTATAGCTGGGCTGGAGATTTGAAGTATAGTTTCAGCATACAATGCATTGACTTCTTCATTCATTGATGTTTCAGATGTTCTGAGCAGTTAGGGAATTGGAGCCCGAGAAAGACAATCTACGTTCTCGTTGTCTTTTCCTTTTTTACTGCGTACCGTGAAGTCCAATCCACTTAGAAAGGAGGCATAGCGTAAAAAACGGGCAGATGTCATCTGAGGTAATGCTCGATGTGGATGAAAGATACGAGACAGCGGCTCGTTATCGGTGACAAGGGTGAAGTTTCTGGCATAAACATAGTTGTAGAAGTGTGTGGCTGCGTAAATGATAGCCAAGGCTGCTCTATCAAGTTGACTGTAATTGCATTCAGCTTGGGTCAAAGCTCGAGAGGCATAAGCAATAGGCTTTTCATGACCTTCCACTTCATGACTCAAAACAGCTGCAATACCGGTCGGGCTGGCGTCTGTTTTGAGGATCAAGGGTTTTGCTGGATCAAAAGGTGTTAATACCCTTTCGCTACACAACTCCGACTTTAGGTGTAAGAAAGCAGCTTCAGTGGAGGCTGACCAAACGAATTTTCCATCTTTTTTGAGTAGGCGTCGTAGATGAAAAGATTTTGTGGAGAAATCAGGAATGAATTTTGCATAATATGTCACCATACCCAAGAATCGTCTTAATTTCTCTACATTTTTAGGACGTGGCATGTTGACTATGTGACCAAGATAGCTGATAATTTCTTTGAAGAAGGAACACTTATTTTTATTTAGATGGAGATCGTTTTCCTTGAGTCGTTCTAAACAAGCAATCAGGTTTCTTGTACATTCTTCCATTGATGAGCCATGGCAGATAATGTCATCAAAATATGCTTCAACGTTTGATAGGCCATTGAGAATTTGTGAGAGTATTCTATTGAATTCAGATGGTGCTGTTTTGATACCAAAACTGAGACGATTCATTTGAAATGTGCCCTTGTGTGTCGTGATTGTTTGGATTTTCTGTCCTTCCGCATCCACTTTGAAGTGTAAATATGCCTTGTACAGGTCGAGTTTGCAGAAGTACTTTGAATTTCTGAGGCTGTGCAAGACTTCATCAATGCGACGAATTGGATGATTAGCTGAGACTAATTTTGCGTTGACTCCACATTTGTAATCAACACATAAACGAACCCCTCCATCAGGTTTAGGTATTACGACGAGTGGTGATCCCCAGTCGCTTGAGGATACTGGAGTAATAATACCTTGTGACTCAAGAGTTGCAAGTTCTTCCTCAACTCGCTGGCGCAGTGCAAAAGGGACATCGCGTTCCCTAGTAAAGATGGGTTTTACTCCTTCCCTGAGCTGAAGTTTTATTTCTAGGTTTGGCACACAACCTATGCGTTCTTCGAAAATAGTTGCGTATTGTCTGAGTATGTCTTCAAGAGGAGTGACAGCGTTGATTGTAACCACATGATCCGAAGTGAGCCGTTCTTTATCGATTTCTTTGAGATCGATTCCGAGAGTGCGAATCCATATTCGACCCAGAAGTGCATCAAATCCTGCAGGAACAATGAATAGGTCCGCATCAATTTCTCTATTTTTATATTTTACCGACAGTGAGACTTTCCCAAAGGGCTTTATTATATGAGCTGAGTAAGAGCGGAATGATACCTGGGTTGGTTGTAGTGTAGCATTGAGACCAAGACGTTTGAATGCTGTCTCTGATAGAAGTGAATATTTGGCTCCTGAATCGACTTCAAATGCCTGTGGCTTGCCATTGAGAAACACTTTGACGATAAATTTATTAGAACCTGGGCTGAGCTCGTATAAGTCTTCAGTGCAGTGAATGTGACCAATACGATATTCTGAGTCAGAGTTTTGATCTTTCTGAGAAGCCTGTGTTGCGATGGCATGTGTCTTTGAATTTCAAAGAATGACCAATTTTCTTGCAGGAAGTGCATTTAAGCGCGTTGCGGTCGATTTTGCATTGATTTGCCTTGTGGTTTGCCCTACCACATTTGAGACAGAGTCCATCAACGCCAAAAGAACGATAGTCAACCCGTGTCATGTGTTGGGACTGTGAGCGTTGGTGTGAACTAGGACTTGTATTTCGACTTTGGTTGGGTTGTGATTTCCTATGTGACCTGTTGACCCTTGAGACATTGTTTGTGTCACTACTGAGATTGGTGAAATTATCTGGGATTTTGGTAAATTGGTTGCTTTCAAAACGTGATGCTTCCAATGCTGTGGCTTTGTTGAGCAGCTTATCGAAATTTTTGAACGCATAGTGTTGTAAGAGCTGTTCTCGAATCCAGTTGTCTTTTACTCCTCTAATAAATTAGGCACATAGAAAGGTGTCAGCAATGGAAATTACTGATTTGCATTTACATTCAACATAAAAATTACAATCTTTCGATTTCTCCTTCAGGGATGCAACGAATTCTGAGATTGATTGTGTTGGCTGCTGAGTAACATATAGGAAATAATGCTGAGCGACTACAGTTGAGACAGGCGGCGACAAAATATTTTTGAAAAGTTTGGTTAGCTCAACAAGTGGAATATCTTCCATGGGTTTCTCAGGACCCAATAATGCAGCTAAGTTGTTATAATGCGTAGAGCCAATTGATGCACACAACAATTGAGACATTTTGATAGGGGACTCCACCTTTTTGAGACTACAGTAATTGTCAAAACGTTCTAAATAAGAAGTAAATCTTTCCTTCTTGGCGTCATATGATTCGAATGGTGAGACTTGGGGAGCTGAACCGGATCCACTTGTCCCCAATGTGGCAGTGAAGACTGAGAGAAATTGTTTGAATTGTTGTTGATCCATTTTTCCAGCTGGAGCTGTCTCGAAAACGACACGAAAATAATGGCGGCTGAAAACGTGGCGGCTACGCGGCGGAATTTAACTGTTTCACTGTGTCACACTGGTTTTCATTGGCAGTTGCAAACGTTTTAATCCTCGTCGCCAACTTATTGTGACTGGGTCATGAAAGTGACTAGTTGGTATGATGAGACAATAATAATACACACGTTAATTGATATATATTTGCATTGAACACAATAGACATGTTACATCGGGAAAGGCCGATACGAGACTGATTGTCAAAGGAACGGCACATAGAAAATAACGATTCACAATAACAATGTAAAATGCTTATGTTTTCATAATGTTGCAATTAATTGATCAAAGCTGAATGACAATGTAAAATGCTTAAGCATCGAAAATTTATAATATGAATTTCTGTTTATTTAATGCAAGGCAATGTAATTATGCAATACAAGCTAAAGAAATTTAGAATGAAAGTTATTGAATTTGAGGCAATTTATTTTGTTTTTGATTATCGTTATTGTTTATCTTGTAGACTTATTAACATGCATAGTGAACAGTAAAAAAACTTCAAGACCAAGCAAAGAATGACATTTCAAAAGCTCTTAAAGCTACAATTTGTATTGGATTTTTACGAAACCTATGAGGTCGACGGTAATGGGATCTTGGACTAAAATTTATCAGAACAGAGTACGACTCCTATGAGCCCTTTGGATTCTGGCAATTGTGAACCTTGCATTGTCGTGGTGAAGTTAAATTTTGATGTGCACGGTACAATATATTCAAGAAGCTGGATTTTAGCAGACTTTAAATGAAAAAAATGGCACTAAAAAGTCCGAAATAAGAACAACTTTTAGGAAAAAAGGGATCCAACCTCAAAATGCCCTAAAAAAGATGAAATAAATTTTATGGAAGCGCTGCCAAATCAATTTCTCCGTATCAATATAAAAACTTTCAACATGTGCACCGTAACAAAAGAAACAGGGAAAAACTAATATAGCAGCGCATTTTGAAGTCGGTCTTTTTTCTAATAGTTTTCTTTTGCACTATGATCGATTGGTTTTGTTCCACTAGTTTTAATTATTATATAAATAATCATATCATATCTTGAACAATTATTATGTCAAATTTAATTGTTTTATCAAATAGGTATAAACTTAGAGTGCCCTTGAGAATATTAAGTTTGTAATACTTTATATTTAAATTTGCTTTATGTTTGTTAAATGCTAAGGATGGTTTAAATAAAGCATATTATTATTATACCAAAGAATTTCTTGTTTCTTTTCAACAAAATCCACCAAATTTTTTCCAATAAATTTCACAACACATGAATTTTTCACTACATACTCGTATTTGCAAAAGCAGATGATGCATATTTTTAATAGTATTAAGGTTCGTTATTTTCAGAAATTGAAGTAGCAGTAAATACATTTTGATGAAAACACTCATATGTGAAATTTGATATGATTTCCCTCTTGGAAGCCTACTCATTGAGTCCTTATGAACATCCATTTCAACTCAATGGAAGAAAAAGTACCTGTCTCTCCAAAATGTTGACATCCCACTTTAAGATGATATTTTCTTTGGACAAGTGAACAGAATGATGGTGACAAGTTCATGTTCCAGACAAAATTGCTATTCATACGCATTATTTTTCTTTCAAAAAGCTATCAAATGCATCATATTATTCCTTTAAGATTTTCCCCATTCAAATAAAACGCAAGTATCATAGGAACATATTTGTAAATTTTGGTTTGGAGATTGCTCGAATACTTGTCTCAACATTTTTTCTCGGTTTTTTGATTTTAATGTTTATTTGTTTGTCGGATGAGTTTTTCGAAAAGTACTGTAAATAGATATTCAGGAATACATATGGGTATTCCTTCCTGCCTTGAAGACATTAAAACAATACAATTAATGGACAAGAGCTCGAATTTTATCGTTGTTTATGGAATGAAAACAATCGAACAATTCTAATAGAAAGGATGCGACTGAATGAGTTTTTCCAATGCACTGTAAATAGATGTTAAGGCCTACATATGTGTATTCATCCCTGCCTTGAAGTCATTCAAACAATACAATTATTGGACAAGAGCTCGAATCTTATCCGTTGTTTATGGAATGAGAATAAACGAGCAATGCTAATAGGAAGTATGCGACTTAAAAACGGAAGTAGTTTTTTATAAATAAAATTGTACTAAGTAAACCCATTGATTTGAATGAATTGTATTAAATGCTCATACCACAAGATATTGTGATGAGTAAGAATGAAGCTTGGTTTCTAAATTTAAATTTAAACTACGAATCCCCTTAAAATCATGACCTGTGCCCGTCTGTTTATCCGTCTTTCTGTTTGTCACAGTAGCCCAGTCATATTAGGGCTTTCACCTCGGAATGAAAGATAATAAGCTGCAAATTGGTATGAACCTTTGTTTTGTCATTCTAAATGTTGTCTCAAAAGTCACAATCGTTATCGTGTCCGCGTCTCAAGATATTCAAGGTCAAAGGTCACAAAAATCGGTTTTTCGCGAATATCTGGCTTCCTATCGGTTAAATGAGATTTGCATTTATTATAAAAGTTGTAGGCTATAAAATTCCCTACAACTTTTGTTTAAACTTTTTTTTCATACGACCAACCGTTTTGAAGGTAGAGCGCGAAGAGTGCACATCGTACAGTCATATACGGCCTAATGCAAGGTCAAGCGTGAGTTATGGTTATCAGTACGTTATAAAGTCAATTATTTACTTGGAAATTATAATTATTAAACAATGCCTATTATTTATGTACTAACTATTAATTATTTATATTTAATTAAAGTAAGTAACTTGATTATTTATATATAATTATTCATATTTAACTATTTAAGTATAAAATATTATTAATTCTGGATTATATATTTTAGTTTTATTTTAAGTTAAAATGATAGTAAGAGTATATATTTTACACATATTTTTATTTATTATTAAATACGGCATAATATACATTTATCAAAATGTGAGTTCAAATATCAAAAGTATCTTTGTTGATTTTAATTGTAATGAAATTGGAAATGGAAGCTAATTATCTTCTTCTTGTTCGTCGTCTTCTTCTTCTTGTCGCTCAAAAATGTTCGATTCATTGTCATCATCCTCATTATCTGTCATGTTCATCTCCAAACCTTCCAGAATATCGGGATCATATGTATTTTCTTCATCGGGATTACTTGGATACAGTGAAGCGTTGAGGCAAGCTTGTCCGTTGCACTGGCCGCAAGCTAAAGAACATTGTAGCCCTGATTTTCTGCATCCACAGCGGGAACCACAACCATTTTTGCAATTGCAAAATATTACGTTTAGTAGTTCGGCTGGTGCTGGAGGTAATAACGTTCGTATGGGCTCCAGGATTTCATTTTCAAGCATCCAGCCCCATTCTTTAGGTTCTAAGTCCTTCCCTAACCACGTTTGAATCTGGTAGTAGACACGTTTTATGTGTTGATGAGCTGCTACACTTGTTGGTGGAAGTGTTGACAGTTGTACAGGTTTATTTAGTTTTGTAAATTTGATGAATTGCGTGTAGCGGAAATGATCAATGTTGTCCTCAGATTTTGGAGCATTATATAATGCCAACAAGATGCGCACTCCATTTTCTAATAATGTTTGTTTTGGGCAGTTTTCTTGTTGAAATACTTCCACCAGTTTATCTAAATCAGGAATTTTTTCCAATGCTCTAGTAAAAGTTTTTTTTCCTTTTTTAAATAGCGCAGAAGTCGTGTCACAGCCACTGAATGCGTGTAAAAATAAAATGTGCTTTTTAGTACGAGGATATTGGTCAAAACTTTTAGTAGAATATATTTGTGTTTTGACATTGCCTTTGCCAACTTTTTTCAAAAAAATTTCCTGATGATGTGACTGAGTACGTCCAATTAAAATAACGAGCAAATCGATATCTTCTCCTATGATGACAGCAGTCTTTTGATGTTCTGATAAGGCAATAGCTGTGTCAATGATGAGAACATCAGCATCATCTCGGGCTTGTTTTGTTGTGATATTAACAGTTTTAAATTTTTCAACAAGCATGTCGATAAATTTTTTTTTATTATTATTATTATTGCAACGGTACAATTTCAAACTAACGAATAATCTTGACTCATACAAAGTGGAGACAGTGGCCTTGAATACTATAGAACATCTGTCCCGGCAATGAATAGAAAAGGGCATAGGGTAGGGACAAGTATTTCCAGGTATATAAGTATTGAGAAATTTACGCGTTTTAAAGAAAAGATATATAATGTCGTGTTAACTTAAAATAAAACTAAAATATATATATTCCAGAATTAATAATATTTTATACTTAAATAGTTAAATATGAATAATTATATATAAATAATCAAGTTACTTACTTTAATTAAATATAAATAATTAATAGTTAGTACATAAATAATATATATAATTATTCATATTTAACTATTTAAGTATAAAATATTATTAATTCTGGATTATATATTTTAGTTTTATTTTAAGTTAACACGACATTATATATCTTTTCTTTAAAACGCGTAAATTTCTCAATACTTATATACCTGGAAATACTTGTCCCTACCCTATGCCCTTTTCTATTCATTGCCGGGACAGATGTTCTATAGTATTCAAGGCCACTCTCTCCACTTTGTATGAGTCAAGATTATTCGTTAGTTTGAAATTGTACCGTTGCAAATCAAGTTACTTACTTTAATTAAATATAAATAATTAATAGTTAGTACATAAATAATAGGCATTGTTTAATAATTATAATTTCCAAGTAAATAATTGACTTTATAACGTACTGATAACCATAACTCACGCTTGACCTTGCATTAGGCCGTATATGACTGTACGATGTGCACTCTTCGCGCTCTACCTTCAAAACGGTTGGTCGTATGAAAAAAAAGTTTAAACAAAAGTTGTAGGGAATTTTATAGCCTACAACTTTTATAATAAATGCAAATCTCATTTAACCGATAGGAAGCCAGATATTCGCGAAAAACCGATTTTTGTGACCTTTGACCTTGAATATCTTGAGACGCGGACACGATAACGATTGTGACTTTTGAGACAACATTTAGAATGACAAAACAAAGGTTCATACCAATTTGCAGCTTATTATCTTTCATTCCGAGGTTGGCCCCTTTTTTTTACCTAATATGACTGGGCTACAGCGGTTTTCTCCGAATCTGTAGAAGCTACAGCCACCAAATTTTGTGGAAAGGTCAAAAGTGATGATTTCTTGAAAGTTTTGCACAAAAAAAAAACTTTCAGGGAGTTTCATCATATAGGAGGTTGACGCTTAAAATTTTTTTTGCACCAAAGGTGGTCGAGTAGGCTGTCATATAAAAGGTCACAATGAGATCTTACGTAATCTGTGTCAAGCGGGGTAGGAGAGGGGCAAACGTACGAAATTTTCGCGTACTCTCCTCGTGATTAGACAACTCTGTTTGGACACCTCAGATCTCAAAAAAGTCATGGGAGTAGGCTTTTATGAGTACAACAACAACAAATACATCAGAAATCGTAATTCGCTCAAGTTTGTTAATAATAGTCAGATTTATAAATTTTAGATTTTCATGAATCAAATCGTAAGTTCAATGGAATTTGAATTTATAAGGTTGAGCTATTCTGAAAGTCTTAGAAGAATCAAGGAGTATTCGAGGAAGTTATAGTGGTTTGCATTCTCCAGTATTGCAACAACACCAATAAATGTCAATGGATCAATATGCGCTTACATTGACTCAGACACTACGGGTTGTCTAGGATTTGCATGAAGCCCGAGTCGAAATTTCCAACCTAAACTAGCCCTAACAGCCTCTAAATTTAGGAACTGTGGGAAAGAACGTGGAACAAATCGTATGAGAATTTCTTTCCATGGGCCTAAACTTGTCACATTTGGCCAATTAAAGAGCAAATCTAGTACCGATTAGACCCAAAATAGTCCTCCAGGTCGTCATTCTAGCATTTAATTTAGGGGAAAATCTAATATCGATGTGACCCAAAATGATCCTACTGGACCTCTTTTCCACAATTGGTGTTTGGAATTTTGTAAAAAAAAATGTTTACAATACCTATTTAAAATTAACACATGTTTGTCCGTCCGTCCGTGAGTGCATCGCAACAATCTTGTGAACAGCTCAGGATTTTCTAGATAATGAAAGTTATATAGCCGAAAATTATTTAAACGGGGATCTTACGAGATAAGAATGCATAGTATACTCAACTAGTACCCACACCTTTCATTTACCCTGTGTTGCACACTTTTTGAATTTTCTCAGGGGCACGTCAGCTGATCCGGGGCATTACAGCTGATCCCATGTTTGGCGCGCTCAAGAAACAAAGCAAAATGCAAATAAAATTTCCGACGCACGTGTTCTTTTACGCATTTCAGAACATGGGAGTGCTGCCACATCCTAATAAAAAACTAAAAGATTGCATGAAACGAATTTGTTTTTCTGCAAAGTTATTGATGTTTTGAGATATGGTAATCCTGAAATCTCTCATCGAAGCATATGTTTATATCATAGTATACTCAACTAGTAACCACACTCCATCAACCCTCCGGAAAAATTCGAACACAAGCCGAACAGCGAGCCATAAATCTTCGGTAGCAGGTAGATGGTAAACGCTGATGCGAGGAATGGCGCGAATATAAACATATGCTTCGATGAGAGATTTCAGGGCTACCAGAGCTAAAAAATCAATAACATTGCAGAAAAACAAATTCGTTCCATGCAATCTTTTAGGTTTTTGTTAGGATGTGGCAGCACTCCTATGTTCTGAAATGCGTAAAAGAACACGTGCGTCGGAATTTTTATTTGCATTTTGCTTTGTTTCTTGAGCGCGCGAAACATGGGATCAGCTGTCACGCCCCGGATCAGCTGACGTGCCCCTGGGAAAATTCAAAAAGTGTGCAACACAGGGTAAATGAAAGGTGTGGCTACTATTTGAGTATACTATGGTTTATATTCGCGCCAATCCTCGCATCAGCATTTACCTACCTACCTGCTACCGAAGATTTATGGCTCTCTGTTCGGCTTGTGTTCGAATTTTTCCGGAGGGTTGATGGAGTGTGGTTACTAGTTGAGTATACTATGTAAGAATGTGACCCCTCAATAAAAATATTTTTTTTTTGCACCGAATACCTTCGAATATGGCATCAAATGTCTTGATGTCAAATTGAAATATCAATAACGGGGTGAGAAGGGGAAGCAGAACACGAAAAAAATGAAGAAGAGTTCATTTAACGAGTGAAATTAGTAAGCGTAATACAAAATGTGAATATTGAGTGAATTTATGTTATTTTTCCTCAACTTCAACTTTGAAAGTACAGGCTATTAACACATCGTTCAATAAGCCCCGAGAATAACAACGAAAACAAAATTTTTTCAAAAATCATTTTTATTCGTAAATATAATCTCCTTTTAGAGTGGTACAATCTTTCCAACATTTCTATACCATGTTTATAGAAGGATTTATCCTTTGCTTCAAAATAGGCTTCAGTTTCGGTAATGACCTCCTCATTCGAGTCAAATTTTTTTCCCTTGAGCATTTTTTTGAGATCAGCAAAGAGCCAGTAGTCGCTGGGGGTTAAATCTGGCGAATACGGGGGGTGGGGAAGCAAATCAAAGCCCAATTCGTTCAATTTTGCCATTGTTTTCAAGCCAATTTCACCATTGTTTTCAAGCAATTGTGTCATCCACTTGGAAAAAACCTTTTTCATGCTCAATTTTTCATGAGGGATTGTATATACGCTTCCAGATGATATCTGTGTCATTTCTGCAATCTCAAGGACCTTCACTTTGCGATTTTTCATTACAATTTTTAACACTTCACTCACATTTTCCTGTGTAACGGCTTCCAATGGCCTACCCAAACGTTCCGCATCGGTTGTATCCGTACGACCACGTTTAAACTCAGCATACCAACGACAAATCGTTGGTTTCGATGGAGAGAAGTCAAAGTAATGTTTTTCAAGCCATTGCTGGGCTTCTACGGTGTTTTTACCTATTTAAAAATAATGTTTTATCAACACGCGAAACTCGCTTTTTTCCATTTTTCAAACAAATTACAAAGTGACTTTACCTTAACCTCGATAACTCTGCTGTCTGTGATCCGATCGACGCGAAATTTTTATACGTTTCATGTAAAGGTTCGCACTCTATGGAAACGTGGCCAGTTTGGTACTACTAGCACCATCTCTGGGTTAGTCTCGGGACTTATTGAACGATGTGTTACTTTAAAGGTGACAAAATTATGATGATAGGTTCAACAATAACAAATAGCTTATAAGTTGAACTTCACCCAACTTTTTTAATAATAAAAGTGGGATTTGTGAATATAACGTTTTTCCCCAGCAAATTCTTGTGGGTATTTCTATTAAATACAATAAAATCGAACCATATTTACGGAAGATATAGGCGTTTGAATATTGTCCGGTAGGTTTTTTACCATTCGAGCTTTCCATCGAACCAACCGTTATACTTTCGATTGGATCTTCATAAAATATTCAGAGCAAATGAATAATAAAACCGTCTATAAGATTTCATTCAGTCAATGTTTGTTGGAGTAACAATGGTTTTTCTTTGAAAGCATGGATGTATTTGTTGCAATAAATGTCGTTAAAATCTTCTAAGTGTGGGCTCTTAGTCTATAATGTGAACACAAAACACAATTTAAACATAGCTATGATTTATTACCCACACAAAATACATAAAATGGTTGAAATAATTTAGTTACGGCTTAACGATGCCGGCTGTAGCAGGAAGAAGGAAGTCTTGCACTCTTGCCGCTTTATTCAGTACTAGATGTGCTAATCGCTACACGACTCCCTTTTGAATATGTTGGTCGTCTGACAACTGAAAGCGGTTGTTTTTATTTCGTTAATAAATTATACTTTCTTAGAGTTAGAACTTCCATATTTCCTCAACTGTTAATTGTCGATGGGATAAGTTGTTGGATCTGAAGTTGATTCAAAGTACGCTGGTTTGACTCGATCGGTACTAATGTTAATTTGTTTTCCGCCTATTTCCAATTTGTATACATTTTCAGGTCACTCTGCAACTTTGTATGGTACTTAATACGGAGGCTCCAATGGCTTTCTTAGTCGCTCGATATGGACAAAATGTATAAGCAAATCGCAAGGTCCTTATGAATTAAGATTATATGTTCGCGGAACTTTTTGACAAATAATTTGGGATCCGGCGGCATGTCTTCGTCGAAGAAAAACTAACCGAGTATTAGGAGAGTAGCCCCGTACACAAGTTCCGCAGCTGTTGCGTCAATATCTCGTACGCAGTCCTAGTAGAACGGTTGGTAGGATTGCAATCCATTCGTTGTTCGGGTTTTTCTGCAGCCGACTAAGTGTGTTAGCGATTGGAATAGGACGGATTCAAACTGGGATCCCTGGTCCGACGTTAGAACGCTCGGGGCTCCATAGCGTATAATCCAGTTGGAATAAAATGCGAGGGCGATTTCGTCCGCCAAGATAGTTTTGATGGGAATCGCCTCAGGCCATCTTGTAGATCGATCAATTGTCGTTAAAACATACGAATATCCTTTGTCAATATGCTCTTGACTAAACCTTGTTTCAGGTATATAAATTTGACCTTGTGCAGGCTTGGCATGTCATCTAATTTTACTCCACTGACATGTGAGACAAATCCTAGACCATTTGAGTATATCTTTGGACATACTTGGACCCACACACTTTTTACACAAAAGCTTCTTCGTAGTTCTGTCACTGGGATATGACGATCGATGAAACAAGTCAAAATGATGATTTTGGGACGTAACGCTGAATGTCACTCGTTGAAACATCGCAATAAATAGCTGCCTCGCTATCGTCTAGACGCAGTGTCCGAAATTGCACGTTTGTTTTGCCTCGAAGAAGATGATTCAATTCTGCATCCTCCTTCTATGCCTTTGCTAAATCTTCCATTGTCACTGCAACTAGTATTTCAATAGCGATAATTCGGGATAGCGCGTCCGCTGTTTCGTTGTCGCTTCCGGCTATGTCAATAATATTTGTTGAAAACTGTCCAATAAAATCGAGTTGCCTGATTTGTCTCAGAAATGTCTTGTCAGCTTTTTGATTGAAGGCGTATACGAGGGCGGTCCCAAAAGTACCTGACCCAACAAAATGTTTTTTATTTTTCAACATATTCTCTTTACAGCTTGATACACTTTTCCCAATGATGTTCAATAGCTTCGATACCCGCTTTATGGTAGGAACCGTCAAGCTCTTCAAAATAGCTATTAACCGCAGACTCTACTTCTTCATTGTTGGCAAATCTTTTCTCGTCGAGCCATTTTTTCAAATTCGGAAAAAGAAAATGATCCGAGGGAGCCCGATCAACTCATTGATTTTAGCCATCGCAATGACGCACGTGTGGACTGGTGCATTGTCGTGATGAAACAACACTTTCTTTTTCGTCAGATGGGGCCATTTTTTCTTGATGTCATCACTCAAACGCTGCAATAAGGCTGCATTAGATGCGCTGATTGTTCTTCCTTTTTCGCGATACTCAATAAATATTATTCAACGCGTATCCCAGAAAACGGATGCCATGACCTTGACAGCCGACTGAATTGTCTTTGCTTTCTTTGGAGCCGGTTCTCCCTTTTCAGTCCACTGCTTTGACTACTTCTTGTTCTCAGGTGTAAATTGATGGACCCGTGTTTGGTCCATGGTTAAGAATTGATGCAAAAACTTGGCTTTATTGCTGCGAAACATTGTCAAACACTCAATGGAAACATCCTCATGTTGCTTTTTGTACTCCATTGTGAGCAAACGCGGCACTAATCTTGCGCACAGCTTTCTCATGTCCAAATTTTCGGTCAAAATACGACGCACAGCATTTTCTGAAATGTTTGCTATGTCTGCTATCTCGCACACTTTTAGTCGATGGTGATCCAATACCATTTTGTGCATTTTCTTCACATTTTCTGACGTAGTGACCTCACTTGGTCGACCACTGCGGTGTTCATCTTGGTAGCTCGTATGACCTCGCTTAAAATCAGCTACCCAATATTTGACCATTGTAAACGAAGGAGAAGACTTCCCCAGAGTAGAATCCAACTCGGCTTTGATATCGGTTGGACTTAGACCTTTCAAATGAAATTAGATTATCCGTTATATGCATGAATAACGATTCATACGCGTCGAGTTTTCGCGGACCAGTTAGTGTTTTTTGCAATTTAAAATTGTTTAAAAGCGATCCCGTGTAGTGTCTTCCTTTGTTGTTTAAATCCAATGCATGTGCAGCAATCCCTTTGTTAATGTCTTTGCCTTTGATATATCGTTTATGTTCCTTCAGGCGAACTTCAACAGCACGTTTGGTTTGTCCAATGTATTGTTTATCACATTCTGTGCAATTGACTTGGTAGATTCCACTTTTTTGTTTTGGCGAAGAAGGATCCTTCGTAGATCTTCAGATTCGCTTAGTTGATTTCCTTTTTTAGAGGGTGGGAAATCATAGGAACATATACCAAGGTTACACGCGATTCGTTATGGTTTTCTGTACGGTTTTGGTTGAAAAGGGTTGAAGCTCTTTCTCTTTTCATTTTTTGTATACATTTGGCAATCAATTTGTCCATTAGCGCTTTATCGTATCCATTCATTTTAGCTAAATGTACGATATGCTCATATTCGTTTCTATAGTCTGCCAGGGATAAGAGCAATCGAAACATACGATATATCATCGATTTAAACGCTGCAACCTTGTTCTGAAATGAACAAAATGAATCTTTGGTGATATATGTATCTATCTATTGTTGTTGATTTTCTATGTATCGAAAATTTAATTTTTCGGCCATCACGCGTAATATTAAGATCCAGAAAGGGCAGCGTTTGTTCTTCATTTTCAGGTCCGATGGTAAACTTTATGGTTGGGTAACGACTAGTGAGCAAATCTAAGAGATGATTTACTCTTGATTCCTTAACAACGGCGAAGACATCATCTACATAGCGCTACCAAATCCTTGGTAAGATGCCTGCAGATTTCATTTCTTTTTCTAATCTGGACATGAAGGCTTCGGCTATAAATGGTGACAAACTGTTCCCCATACTACATGCAAAGTCACTCGAATAATATTTTCCTCTAAATTCAAAGCAATTATATTTCATACATGCCTCGATGCAGCGTATGTATGCGTCTATATTTTCGGCGGAGATGTTGCTTTTTTGGAGGTGATCTCTTATCGCTTCGATGACTAAATGAACCGGGACGCTGGGAAAAAGAGCTGTGACGTCGAAAGAAACTAGCCGGTTGTCTTCCTTCGATATCTACGTCTCCCGCCCTGTCGACAAAATCATAAGAGTTCTTAACGAAGAACACTTCAAGGTTGCCAAATTGTTTCATTTCTTTGACTATCCATTTTGTCAATTTAGAGAAGGGTGAGTTGACAGCCGAAACGATTTTCCTCATTTTATCTCCTGTCTTATGGATCTTCGGGAGGCCATACATCAATGGAACTTGTAGATTAGGTACTCTTAAATGATGTTTATTTATGTTGAAAACAGAGTTTAAGGTATCTATGATGGACTTAGCATCTTTCACCATTTTATTGAGAGGACAAGGACAGACTGCAAACTTATCCTCAGATATTGACTTCATCATATGTTCATCATAGTCCTTTTTATTAATTATGACCACGTTGTTTCCTTTGTCGGATTTCATATAGAATACATCGCGTTGTTTTAATGATTTTAAGGTGCAATTCCATTTAATTGTTTTTGTGTCTGGTTTGTTGTTAGCGGCATTTTGTTTTGCTTTGCCGGTGACGCGCGTTGCTTTTTCTCTGATTTTATTTTTGATGTCTATTGGTTTGTACTGGATTGCAAATTTAATATCTGCAATTATGTCAATTACAGGTGGTGATAAAGGCTTGACTGAGAAATTGAGGCCACGATTTAACAAATCCAGTTCATCTTCTTGTAATATAAATTCACAACTAATCCATTGATATTTTTAAGTTCTGTTCTTGATTCGGTGTTACAAACTCTGCTGTTCATTAGTTTTTAGATTGTATTTTTCGTTTTTTGAGGAAAATACCTTCGCTGCGATTAAAAATGATGGACTGCTTTCTTGAAAATTCGCTGAATTCTTGTTCCGTTTTTAGGTCTTTAGTCATCTTCAAGTGTAGTTCGTACAATTCTAGCTGCAGTCGATCGAGGTTGCTGTAGTGATGTTGTATTTCTCTATATTTATAGTAAGGCCATACGCACGCAGTCTGCCCAGGATGATTTTTACAAGAATTCTTAGAAGAAATTAATATATCGTCAATGTACGAATAACAAAAATGCAGGCTTCATAGAGCGTGGTCTCTTTAGCGCTGAATGGTTTATGCGGTGTTGCACAAACGTCATCACATTAAGTTCAAATAATCCAAATGGCGTTATAACAGCAGTCTTCAGAACATTCTCAGGAGCCACCGAAATTTGATGGTATGCCCGCATCAGGTCGAGCGCCGAAAATACCGTGCATCCACTGAGTCTGTGAGCAAAGTCACTAAGATGAGCAATGGGATATTTATCCAGGATGGTGATTGCATTCAAAGGATGATAGGCACCACAAGGCTTCCACTGGCCAGTTTTTTTTGGACTAGGTATAGTGGACTTGCCAACTTACTGCTTGCCAGCTGATAAATTCCTTGGTGTAGCATAGATTTGAATTCTGCTTTTGCTACTCTCAGCTTCTCAGGCGTTAGGCGTCTTGCCTTTACTGCAACTAGAAGGCCTTTAGTTACAATGTGGTGGTAAATGCCATGAGCCATAACCTTCCTGGTATCAGATGGTACAGTTAAATTGGCATCATCCTTCAGCAGATCGTAGGACTGCGAGTTTTTTTTTACCGCAGTAATGGTAGCATTGGCTTGGTTGGTAAATTTAGCATTAGCTCCTAATTAGTTTCGCTGTCAACCAACTTCTTCCAACGTAAATCTACTATAAGGCCAAAGTGTAGCAACAAATCTGCTCCGATTATTGGTTGCCTTACATTTGCAACTACAAATCTCCAACCCAATGGTGTATGAAGTCCGAGGTCAAGTGTCATTAGTTCTCACCGTACGTTTTAATCGGAGAATTATTCGCCGCATATAGCTCCAATTCCCCTGGAGTGAGGTGACTTTTGTCCCGTGGCAGGACTGAAATGTTGGCTCCAGTATCGATGAGGAAGTGAGTTCCGCTTTTCCGATCATGGATTATTAGTCGGTGTTGTTTACATGAAGATGATCGCCGCCGGCCGCCGTAATTAGGGACAACAAATTTACTTTCCCGAATTCGCTTTATCATTGGCTGTCTATTGGCATGGTGACAACAATTCCGGGCACGCTTTACAAAACGCTTATGGAAAAAACAAAAACCGTCGTTGACGCGTGAATTTGCTCGGCCTCTTCTGCTCCTAGGTCTGGAGCGTAAACGGTTTCGAGTACGCAACTCCAGGCGATCCACTTGGCTCACTAGTTGAGTTAAAATATCATTCGTTAACTCTCTGTGAATTTTGCTACACCGGAAGGCTGCTGAGGCTCGATCATCAAATCCGCCAATTTTTTAATATCGGGCTCGCTCAACATTGCAAGTACTACACGAATATTTTCCGGGAGCTATTCCAGGAGCAGCGATCGCAGCATTGCATCTGTTACTTGCTCCCCTCCAGTATTGCGAAGATCCTGTAGGTAATGCGAAGTCTTCCTTGCATCCGGATTTAGTACTTGTAATAAGCGCCTCAACTTAGACTCGGTGGATTTCGCAAGCCCCGTCAAAATTCGTTGCTTCTCTGCTTCGTATTTGCTTTCAGCGCGATAGAGATGACGTGCGGTAGAATATCGCCCTCTGCAGACTGAATCACGTATTTGAACTTTGTTTCATCCTCTGTTATGTGATGCGTATGAAATGCAGCTTCAGCTTGGTCGAACTAAAACATTGGATCCTGCTTATAAAATGTCGGGCATATTGTTATTCTTTATACTTTGACAAATAAATGTTGAAGGTCTAGGCGCGTTCTCATTTTTAGGAGTTTTCGGTGTCTCTCTGTTATTTTTGGTAGCCATTTTTCTTGTCATCACTTCGCGAACTACACAAAAGTACTCAAGTCTAAATTTAGTGTTTATTCTCCACCCGATCACGTCGGGCTCACGAAATGTGGGCCCTTAGTCTATAATGTGAACACAAAACACAATTCTAAACATAACAATGATTTATTATTCACACAAAATACATAAAACTGTTGAAATGATTTAGTCGCAGTCTAACGTGACTAAATTTTAGCACTTTATGGACCGTTAACGCTAACTGGCGTAATAACAAAGCTCTGAGATAACAACGCCAATAAATCCTATGTTCGATAACCCGGTATTCATCTGTCAAAATGATGCTCTCTAAAGCACAAAAAGTAGTCATTTCCCTTCGATGACTCTTTCATTCCAGAAACATTGATCAACATGTTAAAGTGGTCTGCTACAAGACTTTAGTTGCGCTACTCTTTACATCTGGATACCAGTTCCGGTACAACCAGAGTGCTTGTACAATGGAAATAGTACGAGTTTTCAAAAGGAATTGTCTTCGTACATGTGCTGGTCTATACAGAAAGCTTGAGATGGATAGAAAATACTATATATCGAATCGAAGAATTTATCAAACTGCCAAAAGTGATGAGAGCTGAGATCTTCATTTTGAAACAGTTACGAAATCATATCGCAAAGTCTGTGACTGTGAGTAAAAACCCCTGAATTTTACAGCAGTTCCGCCCTACCGATGGGTAAGTTGAGACTTTACTCAACACTGACTTTATTGTTCCAGGGACATTCGTGTATTTCTGACGATGTTCCGGTTATATATCTGTAGTAAACATAAGCAGTCGAACAGCCAACGGTGATCTGGAGTGGCTTCTCCTGACGAGGTAAGCTGGTTACCTCGTCAAAACTGCTCAGTTTATCATTTTAATAGTTTGAGGTCACCAGTCAAGTTTTCATCATTTAGGCAGAGATGAGTGGTTCACTTCAGCCATTGACATTTCCCTTGTTATACTTGACCTTCTTCAAAGAAGGAACGGAAGTTTTTTTAATTGATGTTTGCACTCATCTCAAACCTCCCTGCTCGCTTACCTTGGTGAGACAAAAATTTTGAATTACTGTAGAGTAGCTTAATTGACATATAAAAGGAAATCTCTAAAGATA
Source organism: Odontomyia ornata (assembly GCA_963969285.1). NCBI lineage: Eukaryota > Metazoa > Arthropoda > Insecta > Diptera > Stratiomyidae > Odontomyia > Odontomyia ornata. The sequence goes on from OZ017738.1 coordinate 96,619,042, forward strand.
TTAAAAATTGATGGGCATGTCTCGTAGAGTAGAGTACGCGTAATAAATTCAACCACTTGTACCTAGATTGCTTCGTTCCAGCTCAACTAGCCTGAACAAATCTGGCAAATGAGTATCTCTATTGAAATTATTAACCTCTGGAACTCAAATGCGGAGAAAATTTTATCTTCTTATTGGCAACCCATCCATAAATATGATACCTAATTGAAACAGCGTTAGAATCAAAACAAACGGCTGCAAAATCCAGGGGTTTTCACTCAAAGTTACAAACTTTGCGATATGATTTCGAAGTAATTTCAAAATGAAGATAGAAGTTTTATGAGTTGTTCGATTCGCTATTCTATTACAATTTTAGATTTATTCAATTCTTTTCAGGCTTTCTATTCAGACCAGTACATGAACGAAGGTATTTCCTTTCGAAAACTTTTAATCTTTCCATTTTACTTCTTCATTTTCGTAGCACTACTGCCCCTCTCGATCCTTCGCTTCCTGCAAAAAGCGCCTCCAATTGTCTCGGTCTGTTGACCGCGTCCGTCAAATTCAAAATCTGAGTAGCCATGAACAGTCAACCGAGTCAAATCAGCGTTTTCACGGTTTCCCCACTCCAACTCCGCTCTTTAGTTGTCCCAAAGAATAATTTTTTGGGTATCCGTTGTTCGTTCATACGATTCACGTGGCCAGCCAACTGCAGTTTTCGCAGTCTTACAATCGTTGAGACCTCCAGTTCAACTTAAATTGTACTAGCGCTTTGATTGTACCAGGTCTAACATCCATATATCATGCCATGGAATGAAATGGGTTTCAGTGAAAAGCATGATATCAGACTTTTGTTTTACAATGAATTCCAGAGGATAATAAGGTTGAGGTTGAGATGAAATTAAGCCCATCAATGGGAATTCGATTGAATTAAAAATTATTTTGAAGCATGTTGATCTAAACGTTGAAATATAAAGTTAATTTTATTATCTTGCTTATTATTCCTATATCTGATAGAGATTCAAGTTGTTGATGAATTCTGAGAAGAGGCTCATTATAGCTACTTATATTATTTTATTTATTAATATTATTGTCTTTTGGTCCTCCAGTGGCGAGTGCAAATGATACTCCGCGCACGATGAAGCTAGAAGGTATCATACTGTGATCTACTAGTGTTTGTTTCTGAATAAATTTCGCTTTAGAATCTTGATATCAGGGGCATCATCGATATGACGTGGTTGTCGCAGCACAATTTCTCATTTAATTCCGTCTGAGCCGATTTGCACTCACCGGAGGCATGATTTTTTTTGCACTTAATTAGCAATTAGCCGCAAAATGGCCTAATTGTTGATACCGATAGCGCTGGTTGACTTCTCTTTTCTGGAGACGCTTCTACCTCACCACTCTGAAGCTCAAGTAGTTTATCGTCGAAGGGCACTTGGACTGCTTTTACTAGAAATTATTCCAAATAAAACGGTAAATTTTACTACTTATTTCAAAGTTCTTGTCTAAACTAAATTCCCCTATTCTGCCCTTAGCTCAGACTCTTCAACAGAAAGACCCCCAACAGAATGTTCTGATTTTTTCAGTTTTTGACATATAAGTGAAGTGTGGAACACCCTCCATGAATTCAGAGCATCTTTGACTGACTTGAAGTCAACTAGTGATTTTGTTCTTATCGTGATTTTACCCGCATTTATTGTTATAATTTCAGAGTTACTATTTATCTCCTGTTTGGCTGCCTATATTTGAACCATGAGCCCAACGAGATGCTCGAAACGTTGGTTGGTGTAATTTTGACATGAGTTGATTTCTTCATCTTATTTTTTACTTACGATATTTAATGAAGTTGTTGCTAGACTTACTACTAGAATTGTTTGTTTAAAAGCTATTACCTTTGTTAATATTTATCTTGACCTCTTTGGCATCCATTGATGCCTCAGGTCCAGCATGCAATGCATAGTATTTTCTACTTTCATTGGTGCCGCCAACACTGAGAATATTTGCTTGCGTAGTTGCTCGCAGAGTTTTCTATCCCCTTGTCTTTTCTTCTGATTTCATACTTTGATTTATTTCTTTCCAATGATGATATGCGTAATTTCAACAATTCATTTTCTTATATGATTCTCACCATACCATCGTTATTCATCACAATGTGAAGTATTCGTCAACTCCATTTGTCAGCGGGGAAAGTTCTTCCAATATCTCATTTCTTCTTAATATCGACTAGCTTCTCGAAACTTCTTCAGAATTGATCGATTACAACGATGTAACGGTGAACCTACTTGCTTTTTTCACTTTAGCACTACAGCTCCTTTCAGGCTTTTGCTTAGAGATAAAGTATCTCATTTTATTGATTCAACATATTGGTACTCGAGAAGCTGGTATGGTCAGTACCACGCTTTGGCCATATGTTTGTCCACCCAGCTGCGGTGCGTTCAGATTTTAAAACAGTATTTATCATAACTGAGCGTGTAGTGTTTTCATTGGGTTTTAAATGTCCGTTCAAGACTGCAGCGATGGAATGCTGCGTCAGCGAGCGAAGATTCTGGTGCTCGCTGGAATTGGCCTTGTCTGAGGATGCGTGAATGCGCTGGCAGGTTAGCGTTGCTGTGTCGTGGGGTGGGTTCTTTTTCCCAGCAAAAGCGCCCACAACAAAAAAACAAATTCTCATTCACGAATTAAATGATACAAATGTCTCGTTTCGACAGGTGTCGAGGGCGAAGTAAACTACCGCAGGGATGAATCAAAGAAACGCGATTGACCGAGCTTTATTGACGCGCACGGGACGCGAGAAGATTTCGTCTTTACAATTAACATTAACGAAGAGAGTTGGGCATCCAGGTCCGCGGTGCCTCCCCGCACCCCCTATCCGGATCAAGATCCATTGTAGAGGTGGCCATTTATTTTTCATTTAAATGAAAAATTCAGACTACAGCAGTTCATATGAACTTTTCCCTCAAATGTAATTTTAGAAATGTTTCAGATTTATAGTAAAACTTTAACATAAATCGGAAACCCATGCGGAGGCCCACTCTATCCTGCAAGAGCACCTGTAACAACAACAGAAAAGGGGAGAGCTCACCCAATGGCTAGCCCATGAGTGGAGAGGCCAGCCAACACGATGGGTTCCATACCCGGTCAAAGGTCCAGCGAAATAGAAATTTCTTTTTTTATCTATAAATTTGTTAGCACGTAAAAAATCTGCGAAGAATTATTGTAGTTTGAAGGGTAATGTAATTCATATATCGATCAAACAATTTATCGGACAGTAAAATAAAATCGACGAAGACTTAAGCAAAATATATAATTAGAAGACTTAAGGACTTAAGCAGAATATAAAATGTTCATTTAGTATGAAGAAGTGTTAATAAATAAATATTTAATCAATCGTGAAATCGTCTCTCAATAATATTCAAAATAATAGAAATAATTTACTGTACATACACACTATATATACCATAAGTACAAAATATCGTTTAAGTAACATTTATTTGAATTCTTTTGTTTTTACGTTTGTTGTTTGTAACAAATCGAACACTGCTTTCATTACAACTAGACTAACACACATGTAAAAATTATTCGTCGTTTCCTTGAACTTAGTAAATTTTTGTTATATTTAATGTAATAATAATTAGATTATTTAAATATGGAAACAAAAGGGTACTTACCCATTCCTCCGACGAGCGCTCGTTGTTGAGGGGGAACAGCCTGCAACTCATTTAACAAGTAAATAAGAAAAATTCTTCGTGTAATTTAAGCATCAAAATTAAATACAACTAAAACTAGTTAACATCACCATCACAGAAATTAATTTTCACTGCTCGCAAGCGCGACGAAAAATGAGATTGGTAAGCGGAACTCATACGGAATCCAAGCGTCTTAACTTTCACACTTGTAGGGTTTGAATAGCTTCAGCTTGCGTGTAGTATTTGATAGGAATCCGAGAATTTGCTTACTTGATGGTAAACCAAGAAAATATATTGTATTCCAAGGGTATAGAGGATATCAAGTCAAGAAGAAACCCTGTTCTTAAATAATATTTCACTATTAATTTTGAATCCAATATTGCTCATTCTTCGTTGTCCTGTCGCATCATACATTGTGCTAACCGCGCTCTATATACTGGTATGCGACGTTTGCAACGATGATTCCGATTCAATTTTAATCTCAAATTCAGTTACGTTTCCCTCTCGCTATTCAACTCCAGTTTCAGGTCCGTATTGAATTTCAAAATGCAGTGGTTGACATTCCTTGTCAGCTCTGTCCAGCCAACGGACTGTCAAACCAAGCAATCACTGGGGGGTGTCTCATTTAAGCACGTACGCCCAACCACTCTGCACTAAGCGAATCAGGCAACCGACACAAGAAAGACAATTATGTTTTGGCTAATTGGAGCTTTATCCTTGCTAAATTTTAGGTTTACTTTGTACAAAACTGTAGCACAATGAATAATATTCACTTTGAAGGTATTTTCTGGAATTATTTTGGGGTATTTAGTAGGGAAATCCACAAAATAACACGCGCAGCAATCCACCAACGACTTCCAATACAAATGCAAGATCCCGAATGATATCGGCGATGGCTTAGATGAGAAACTCAAGCATGCGACGACAAAATAATTCAGTCAAAACATATCACTCCACCATTCAACGTAATTAGGAACTCATATTTAATAGGAAACGAGCGAAACAATCAAGTCCCCTGCACTACCGGTTTGTCGCGCAATGAAAAGTGAGAAGTGATCCATAAATAAAGCACTTTGCGGTATTCGATGGACTCCTTCTTCGCTGCTCGTACTCCGCCTGTACGGGATCAAGTCTACATCCCATTCCCTGTTTCACTCGACAAGAGCTTTTCTTCATCTACTCGCTCGATTTCTCATGATGGCGGTAACGGGAGATTCGAGAGTAAGTGGAATCTTGGAATTGCATCGCTCATTTGCGTAGCCATTATCGATTATTTGGTCCGAATGTTATTTATTTATTTGTTAAAGATTTCCTGAATTGATTTGGAAATTCGATTCCAAGCTTAATATGACCGCCTTTAAGACTAGCTGGTATAAGTAAATTTGAGATTTTGTTCATCTCAACATTATTGTTAGTTTATAGGTATTTCCTCGTATGCTCATTGAGTAGAGATCGGACAAATTTTTATCGATGATGGTAGCGGTGATAGTGGCGGTGTTTATTTCGGGTTAGTACTAATAATATTAGTAAGTTGCATATCAAATTGTTTCGCACTTATTGCGTTATTATTATTATGTAAGTACTTCTTTTCTTGAAGGTCCCTCGAGCAGTTTGCCTAAGCGGGCTGCTCGATTACTACAAGCGGGCTTATAGTTTGTCTGAAAAATCACTCGAAACAAATCTCATTTTCACCAACCAACCAGGGACCTTTGGCTTGCGCAACGAATACTCTAACCACTACACTACGAGGGCGGGTGTGAACTCATTTGATATTGTGATAATAAGCTCCTTCGAATAAAAAATAAATTTCTAAGTGACGGTTGAAAATCAGTTCTAAATTCTTTTTATACAGCGAAAGCAAATGTCAATGTTGGCTGCATGTAACTTTTCGATTATTGTTGTTGCCGGTTTGTGTAAAGTATATAAACGCTGATCTTTACACGTTACAATGATCGAGAATCCCATAGGTCTTCGCGAAGTTATTCGAATGGAGCTATCGGAAATGGTTGCATACTTCAAGTTGAATCAGCAGTTTTTGAAAATTACCCTCATGCATGCTAGAAAGTGAGTGTAAAATGACGCCTCACTTACTTCAATGTCTATTTATTTCAATTGCTTTGTCAAATGGAGCCCCTAGTCCACAGATGTCAGAGAGAATGGATGCGAAATACATCGTAAGAATTGAAGCACTTTATAATGTGGCGTGAAGTTGGTGTGTTATCAGCTGTTGATTTGAATTTCAAATAAATTTGACGTGATTTCTCTCACCAATTTTAGAATCTACAACTAAATAAATTTCCGTGCGGGTATTCTAACTTAAACGAAATAAAAGATTCAATATGACTTACTCTACGAAGAATACATTCCTTACATGCTTCTTATAGCTGTTTTTACAATCCCACACACAACACTACATTTTTCTTTTCCCGACACAAAAACATTCACGATCCCTGGAAATCTTTTCAGTTTAATTAATTATCACTTTTGCGACGCTTTTGCACTACATTCAACACGATTTAATTTAAAAAAATTGTTCTGCGTACAATTTTAAATTCAACTTGACTAGATGTTTCCCATCATCTGTTCAATTTTACGAATCATGTTTTGAATCATATGGTTGATATTTCGTTGACGACTCGGAGGTTCAAGTTTCAAAGGAGTGAGATTTTCGTGAGAGCCACTTGAGTGTGTGGATGCTCTAGCGGCGTGAAAGGGGCGGATTTCAATTCGTATGGAAGAGGAAGGCATGTATGTGGTAAAAAAGCTTCACTCATGTCTGGATGAAAATAAGCTCATTTCGCGTCCATTACTTTATATGTCTTTGCCCTAGTCAGATCGATACCCGAAGAAGACCTCATCAAAATCCTCTGCGAAGGCATCCGGCCTAAATTGCGTGAGAGTGTGGTTGGCGTATGTTCAAATACACAACATTTATGCGTTACACTCCTTTGTAAGGGTGATCAAAGCAATTTTCCAGAGGAAGCGTCGAGAATATCCAATGTATCCAAATAACCGGCGCGCAAAATTGAATAACGGCTTGCGATAGGACGATTGTATCATTTAGTTGCGAAAACGTTCGTCCGTAGGCCTACTTGGGTTGTGAGGGTGCAAACAGGAAGCACCAGGTCTGGATATAAAATTTTTTATTTTTCAGATTTCTTGATGGAATTGCGAACATTTTCGACTCCCCAGCATGCTTGTACTTTCACGATCTCAAGTGGGCTCCACACAAGGGAACAATTGCCTAGATCTCGTTGGTACGCACGCGACGTACCAAATTTGCAAGAGGAATCGAATGATTTGGTTTCTCGCTATCATTTCACAACATCAAGTCCACCGGTCGTTGATTTGTAAAGGGACAAACAACCAAGACGACAAGTGAAAAGTCTTCACCAACAACGAAACTATTACGAGAATAGCTTTCTTCTCATTTTGGGTGAAGGGAGAAGCAGCGTCCAATTCATTTGGACTTTTTGATTTAATTTTACGTTTTCCGAAATTTGATAATTTCCGCAGTAAATGATAAATGGTAAGTGCACAGTATAACGAGTGGGACAAAATGAAAATTTGAGTTTTTTCCGAAGGAATTAACAGGGAAAATCCGAGACATTTACGCGACGCGGGGAGGTTGTGACGTCCACTCTCGCGCTTGATTGAAGCGAATTTGAAACCGTGTACATTGCACCGTGATTAAATAAGTTGGCAAAAGAGCAAGAACACTCATTCACTGTCGCCAATCGCGAGCTCTTCTTCCACTGTAACAAGATTTGCCCAGGACTACGACGAACGTCCACTCCAAGAACCCCCGTCGTTTGTACGTAACTTCGAGCATACGGAAAGGCGAAATGCAATTCAAATTATGATGGCCAACTACTGAATTTGGCTAATTTCAATGAATTTAAACTTGTTTTTTTCTTTGCCCGCGCAGTTTTCGTGACGTGTGCCCCACCGCCTTGCGGGACTCCTCACAACGGCGGTTGACAACCTTCCATCCACTTTCCATTGTATTGCAAAATTGCAAATCGTGGATGACTCCGTTGCAAAGAGGTTGCCACGTCCAGATTTCAATTGCAAATTTAAATGATGACTATTATTTTAAATTTACAATTGAAATTTGGATCAGCATTGTGGTGGTTTACGAGCAGTTTGTTTAGGCGACTGCACGATTACTACAGAATTTGTTTTTGTCACATGATTTTTAAGTGTATTCGAAACTATGTTGTTATATCTGAATTTTCGGTTGTGGCTACAACAGTAAATTTATTCCAAATTAATTCAGTGTGCTTATACTCTGCAATATCATTGGCTTGTTGCCAGCCTTGTTCAGATTATCGAAGGGGCAGAGGGACGATAGGTTTGAAGAGAAAGATAACTTTGAATATATATGAGTACGCTTTATTTGTTTTACATAAAGGAATTTTTTATTGCACACGTCTCGTTGACAACAGTCACAGCCCAACTAACGAAAAATTACTGGTGACGCACGTAGTGCGCTCCGGCGCCTTAATACTGGGTTTTGCTCACGCATGTGTTGTGAGCCTATCGACGTACGATAACTTTACTTCTCAACACTCCCGCCATTTGAGTGTGTCGAGGACCCTATGCCTAAACCGTTACATAGATGCTGAAACTGTTTCTTTGGAATTGCTTTGGTAAATATATCAGCTAGCTAGATCCGTAGGAACATATTCTACCGACATTCCCCCACCCTCCACAGTTTCGCGAAGAATTGAACTTGTGGAACTCCGGATTTTTGATTAATCGGATTGCACTTTGATTGTCTACTCGCAGAACAGTCACAGTTACCGGTAGACACCCGAGATCGTTTAACAGTTTTCTCAGCCAAATGGCCTCTTTCGCAGCCGCCGCTGCCACGACGTACTCAGCCTTCACAATCCCGTTCGATAGACAAAACGCATACCTCGTGGTAGATCTACACGTCTCCACGTCACTTGCGAAATCCGAGTCTGAAAACCCCTGTAACTCCGAGTTACTCCCGCCGCTTTTGTACATTACCCTGACTTATTTTGTTCCTACCAAGTACCGGTAGATTCGTTTCACTACTTGCCAATGGCTCTCGTGGTGATTGCTAAGAAATTGACTAACTGACTTCAACGAATATACGATATCCGGCCTCTTCACAACCGCAAGAAACATTAACGAGCCCACTGCTTCTAGAAACGGTACCGTACTTGAGTTTTCATCGCCGCGATCGTTTGGAACTAGTCGCGCGTGCGGATCGGCAGGCACACTTGCCGCTTTTGCATCGGTCATCTTAAATTTATTGAGAATTTTCTTCACATACGCTTCTTGATGCAAGAACATGGTTTTCTTTACTCGATTTTGTTCTATTTGTACCCCGACAAATAACTTTACATCCCCGATCGTAGTTTCGAACGCGTTACCCAATGATCTGATCACCAACTTGAGGGCTTTACTTGTTTTTGCTGCGATGAGTCCGTCATCTACAAAAAGCGCTAATATATCTACACCGTCTACCCGTCCTTGAAAGATACACTTGTTGGGTTCCGTTTCGCAAAACTGATATTTCTCTAAGAACTCACGAAACTTTTCGCCGCAGCACCTGGGTGCTTGTTTCAAGCCGTACAAGGACTTATTCAGTTTACAAACGAAATCACGTTTTTCTTCTTTCTCGACGTTGAGTCCTTCCGGAATTTCCATGTAGATCTCTTCCTTCAGCTTGCCGTAAAGAAAGGCTGTTCTAACGTCAAACTGTGTGAGCTCCAAGTCCTGTTCAGCTACCATGGCCAATAGAACTCTCAGCGGGTCGTATCTCACGACTAGCGAGAAGGTCTCTGTGTAGTCGAGTCCCTCTTTTTGTTGAAATCCTCATGCACAAAGTCTTGCTTTGTATACGTCACGTGACATGTCTCGTATAACCTTGAATACCCATTTCGAATCTATGGCCTTTCGATCCGTTTTCCTTGGTACGATTGCCCAAGTCTCGTTCTACTCGTGCGCGCCGAACTCTTCCTGAATCGCCTCGGCCCAATTTCCTGCCTCGGCACTGTTCATCGCCTCCTGAAATGTGTTTGGCGGATTATATTCAGCGAAGTCGACCTCATATCTTATTGGTCGTCGGATGTTTGCACGATCCCGCAGTTATTTGTCATTATCCGGTTGATTTTGATCTTCTTCTCAAGGATCTTCTGGTTGTTCGTTTCTTTCAGGTTCTGCCTGAGCTTCCTGGTATTCTTCCTCCTGTTGCTGCTCGACGAGTTCTACCACATCTTCGTTTTCGTTCGCTGGGAGAATGTATTCAAATTCTTTTCCTTTTTCTACCCCAAGTTGCGACTTCTCGTTGAATGTGACGTCCCTCAATACAGATATTTTCTTGTTCTGTGGATTGTACAAACGGTAATTCATCGAGTCATTCTGATACCCAACTAAGATCAACTTTGCAGCCTTTGTATCTAACTTGTTGCGAAATTGTTTGTCGATAAGCATGTACGCATCCGATCCGAATACTTAAAAATGGGATACATCTCGTGTTTTTCCAAACCAGATCTCGTATGGCGTTTTCTCTTTACCGGTAGCCAGAACTCGGTTGAGCACGGTCACTGCTGTACCGACTGCTTCCGCCCATAGAGACAGGAGAAGTTTCTTTGCCGTTATCATCATGCGCGCACTCTCGATGATTGTTCTGTTGTCGCGCTCGGCTTTCCCGTTCTGCTGAGAGTGTAAGGTGCTATGTTTACTAGCTCAATACCACGAGCCTCGAGATATTGCTTCATTTCACGGTTGCAATACTTTCGTCCATTGTCCGTACGTAAAACTTTCATCAGCTTGCCAAATTTGTTGTCGATCAACCTTTCGTATTTCTTGAAAATATCGAAAACGCCAGACTTGTGTTTCATGAGGTAAGCATACCGAAATCCTAATGCGTCATCCTTAAAGGTTATGCAGAATCTTGCACCACCGATGGACTCTCTTGAGAATGGTCCGCATACGTCCGAATGTATGTATTCTCCCGGTTTTGTGTTCCTTTTTGTCTCGTTCTTTTTGAACGGTAGCCTGTGTGCTTTTCCGAAAGCACACGATTCACAGAAGAAATTGTTAATGTCCGCTAAATTCGCACCTCCAATTAGCCCTTTTTGCGTCATTTCGTGCGAAACTTTGTTGTTTACGTGTCCCATTCGTTCGTGCCAGACACGCAAGTTGACAGTTGACACATTTGCTTCTCTCGCAATACTTGGTTTTCTCACTTTAAATAGTCTTCGATAAATCTGATTATCTTGTTGCACACTGACACCAAAAACTTCACCGTCACGGTCAATTGTTATTAGTTTTCCTATAAACAAAACATCGAAACCTTTTTCAGTGCATACGCCGACTGAAAACAGGTTCTTTCGAATCTTTGGAACGTAGAGCACATTTTAGATTTGAGCTTCACACCATTTACCGTTCACTAGTCTATCGATGAGCACAGTGCCACTACCGGTAACGTCACACACGCCATTGTCCCCGAGCGATATCGAATCGCCACTGCTTGGTTCGAACTCACTGTACCAGTCCCGTCGGTAAGTGATATGCCTGAACGTACCGCTGTCGGTAATCAAGACATCGCTTGTGCCGACTGCCATGAGTCGTTCTACGACCTCGCTACTTGGCACTGTCTCCAATTTCACTTGTCGCTGTTTTTGTTCACTTGTCGAAGCGATGAACGCACGCTCGTCAGGGTTTTCACCGGCATTGTCCTTGTCCCTTTTCTTTTTCCGGCAATCGCGAGCTAGATGCCTCTTCCTTTTACAATAGAAACACTCGGCACTCCTATTTCTACTTTCGTGGTTTTCTCACTGTTATTGTTTTGATTCGCGGCGAACTTTTTCTTCTTGTTGCCGCCAAGACTAACAGCGGCTAACGCTCGAGTGACGTCATCATCACCTTCAAGTCTTCTTTCTTCCTTCAATAATCGTTCTAGTAGATTATCAAGGGCTTGACTTTCTTCAGGTACACTGTCCCATGCTGTCTGGAGAGCATTATACTTTTCCGGTAGGCTGCCGTGTTGTACAACCGACTCGTTTGGATCCATGCGATGTCCGTGGAACTTTTGTAGCAAGAGCATCTTGTTCGACGCTGATTTTTGCTCGTGAATTCTCACCAATTTGTCCCACATTTGCTTCGCTGTAGTGCAGTTGAACATACAGTCGAGCTGAGAATCCTCTATCGACGAGGAAACTATGCACATGGCCGTCGCATTGTCTTTCACCCACTTTTTGCCATGGGCCGAGTTTGCGTCTGCCGCCATCACTTGCGCACCCGTAACGACTTCTTGTAAAGCGTTCGCGATAAGCATCGAATCCATTCGAAATTTCCACGCTTGGAAATTCGAGCCATCAAACTTCTGGATGTTCTTTATCAGAGTTGATTCCGCCATTTTCGTTCTATTGTTTTCCCGTACGCGTTTACCGGCACACTACAATGGCGACCACGTGCCGACCACTCGACCACCAAGGAAAAAAAATCGAGATAACCGTTTTCTCTCTATCGTTCTCTGACTTCGAAAATCGGTTGTTACGCAGGCTGCTTGCCTGGGCCAATAACCTGTTGAGATTATCGAAGGGACAGAGGGACGATGGGTTTGAAGAGAAAGATAACTGTGAATATATATGAGTACGCTTTATTTGTTTTGCATAAAGAAACTTCTTATTGGACACGTCTCGTGGGCAACAGTCACAGACCAACTAACGAAAAATTACTGGTGACGCAAGTGGTGCGCTCTGGCGCCTTAATACTGGGTTTCGCTCACACATGCGCGGTGAGCCTATCGACATACGATAATTTTACTTCTCAACAAGCCTACTTGTCGAAAGTCGGGTACTTGCTCATGAATGGAATGAATTGTACATTGAGGAGAATTGTTTCGAAATATGGATGGTTAGTAGGATTAAACCTAATGTTCGAGTTACCACTTGCAATGAAAAGACAAAGGTGGGAGGAAAACATATGAAAATTGGGAGGTGTTGAGTTGGGGATTGTTATTCTAAGAAAATCAGTATTACTTTTCAGTCAGTTGTGCAAATTCACACCATTGGTATTGAATTTCCCGCCAATAATTATGGGGAGTTTCTTGTTCAAACAACGACTCATACCGCTTTGGTCTACCAACAATCAAATTTATGCTCAACTAAATGAACTTAATCCCATTGGGGTCAGAAATTTTTTCTGCACTTCATTTTCAACAGCAGGTACTCCATCGTTTACGTTGCTAAAGTTAATATGCTCACACCATATATTCATAACGTTGGACTACGACTACGACTGCTGTAGAAGTCTTACAAAAGACACATCAGTCTTCCTCATAATAGCCGGCGGACGAGGTCCGCAAAGAATGCTTGTGGGGGTGGATTTTAAAACTTATTCAGCGCAGCCTTAAAAAAAACTAATAGTTGATCATCCCAACTGCAGTTAAAACATTTCCTAGTATCGGAAGTTTTCTGAATCATGTGTGAGGCTGCATTTTAGGCATCTGTTTTTGAGGTTTAATTTTCGTTATGTTTAATTTAATATAACATTTTATTGTTCGATAGAAAGGTCTTCGCTGCAGCTCTGTAGTCTGTCTCGTATGTTTTTGTTTATTTTAAGGAACATGCTAACAGTACATTTTCTAATTTGACAATTTATAAATATTTAATGAAGTACTTATTCCTATTCAATTCTTAAACCGTTCAAAACAAAAACTGATTAAAATTCCATTACTTTCCAGGTGAGATGCCCTACACGTGCAATATTTGTGGTAAGACGTTTACATTTCAACAATCATATCACAAGCATTTGCTGTACCACAGCGATGAAAAGCCACATGTTTGCCAAACATGTGGTCGTGCATTTAAAGAACTCTCGACTCTCCACAATCATGAAAGGATCCATAGCGGCGAAAAACCATTCAAATGTGAAACCTGCGGTAATGCATATTTAAAACAATATATCGTTAAACTGATCAATCAGTGACAATTTTTTCAGGAAAGTGCTTTCGACAACGTGTTTCTTATTTAGTTCACAAAAGGATTCATACTGGAGCTATGCCTTACAAATGTACCGCTTGCGAAAAAAGTTTTCGTTATAAAGTATCACAACGCACGCACAAATGTTTCGCTCAACCACCAGGCATGGTGATTCGTCAGGGAGGCGATTTGTTGGAAAAACTTTTGAGTACAGCATCTGCAGAATCATCAAAATCCTCAGAAGATAGTGGTTTGGCAGACTTGATCCAAAAACACGATAATCCGCCAGGAGCCAAATTTGAACATGTACATCTTGAAACTCATGACGAGGAGTTGCTGTTGAAGTCTATTGATGAAATTGTTTCCGAATCTTGCTATAAAATGGGTATAGAAAGTGTTCGCGAAGCTGAAGAGAATTACAAGCAAACTGCTAAGGATATTTTTGTTCACACAAATGAACAACGTACACCATCGCCATCAGATAAGTTGGAAAATTTGTGCTTGTATTCACCTTCGGATAGTTCATTTGTTTCACCACTCGATGCTATTTATGCGGAAGCCTTGAAAACCATTTTAAATGAGACTACATGAAATTTTATTTTTAATTATATTTTATTAATATTTGCTTACAATAAATCATTGATAATGGAAAAAATAAAGATTATGTGAAATCATCCCAGCTTAGTTCTTGATTGAAACTAAATATTGATTGGAGAAAGGTAAGAATCAAAAGTTATACGAATAATCATATTTTAATAAACAATAATTTAGGTAGACGGAAGAGACTCTTATCAGAAGGGGCTTGTACTTAAGGTACGATTCAAGATCTTTATTTGGTGATTTCTAATTTTTTACATACATACAATTCATTAATAACTTAACCTAACAATATTCATGCAGGTTAGTTAGGGCTTTTCCCGGATTTCAATAATAGTTTACTTTAATTAGATTACAATATTAATTTTTCGGTAAAACAAAACTTTAAAATGTTGACCCCCACAATAATATCCAGCACTAATAGATTATGAAAAGAAGTTTGTAAAATTCATTTGCTCTAACAACTACAGTTTTAAAAATTGGTTTTCTGAAAATTAAGTACATTATTTCCTTAAGACTACCTAAAACTACTTATTCGCTGCATTCATTGAGCGGTTGTCCGTCGCTGTCCTGATTACTCCAGCCTTGTGTTCTTTGTCTCTCCTGATTCCCGATTCTACCAGCTTTTCTGCAAACGATTTTATTGGCTCCATTCCTGTCTCCTGATACAGCACCACGTTGGGTATGACCGCCCGTCCTCCCGTCTGTATAGGCCTGTGTAAGCCCGAAAGATTTTCGCTCCACTAACCCTATCCTAAAAAAAATCTTATCTTGCCCCATTTTTTTCGGAGCTCCATTCTATATCATCACCGCGTATGCGATGATCGGACGGATCAAGGTTTTATAGTCCAAAACCTTGACTCGCTTGATCGCTATAGAATGTTTTCTGAAAAGAGGTACAAGAAGATGGTACGCATAAGTAACTTTTCTCAAAATATGATCAACGTGAGCACTAAAGATAGCTTTCCTGTCGAAAACCACCCCCAAGTACTTCGTTTGCCTAGAGCAGTGCACCATCTACCCATTCAACTTAACCCTGGAGTCACAGATGCCCTTGCATGAAGACCGAAGTTTTTGTGGGGATCCTTGAACACAATTAATTCACTTCTCTTTGCATTTACCTTGATTCCCCATTTCCGGTAACATGCACTAAGAGAGTCGAAATATTTTTGGAGCTGCATCCTAGCAAAGCGCAAATCGTGCTCAGATGACCACACTAACAAGTCGTCAGCGAAGAGGTTCACCTGTATTCCGGGCTTAAATTCGTCTCTTACGCCCAGGGCATTAGAGGCGAAAATGTTGAAAAGAATCGGGCCTAAAATAGATCCCTGTAGGACCCCCGAGTCAATACAAAATGGGTATGATCTAGCTGCACCAGCCACCGCAAATTCACTTCGTCCCTTCATGAAGCTGCCTACAATTTTACAATATGGGTCGAAAAGCCAATATTTAGCATTGTGTAGAGAAGCCCATTGATTCATACAGAGTCAAAGGCTTTCTCCACATCGATCAGGCAAGCTACAACAATCCTAATTGTTGTGCCAGCTTCTCGTTATATCGGCTTGGAACACGGCCATAGCATCCACCGTGGAGTGAGCTTTTTTGAAGCCAAATTGCCTTTCCGGCACAATTCTTGCCCCCGCAGAGAACTGTATGATGCCTTCAAGTATTACCCTTTCAACAGCTTGCCAATATTTGAAAGCAGTGAAATCGGACGATTATCGTCTACGTCAGTGCTGCCCGACTTCTCGGGTATTGCGAATATTTTTGCACATTTCCATTGCTGAGGGAAGTAGCAAATGTTAATGCAGCTATTCAGAATGATTGCGACGAGAACAAAGAAAACATACGGAAGCCTTTTAAGCATATAATTGAAGATTCCATGAGCCACTACTGATTTTTTGGAATTTTGCTCCAGTGGCAACAAAGTGAGTCTCTCAGGACTGAAAAACAGACTATGGCCAGTAGGTGTATCAGAGGGATTTGAAACAGAGAACCTGGTCATGCCCAATTGCTCATTGTCCCTGTCGGAATTCGTTGTAGTGCTGCTCACCAACGAAATAACGGAAGAGTCCTTACTTGCTTTCTCTCCTTGTAGAACTTTCGCAAAATGTTTTGCGATAGAGTCTGCGATAGCTTTGTCATCCATGAGCATGGATCCATCATAAGTGAGAACCCCGGGAAGCCTTTTTCTGCCAGTTATCCTATAGATATGAGGAAACATACAGGGACCTGGGTTCAAATCGCTCGTTAGCAAAATCCGCGGCTCTCCTCGAGATCATTCGGTTTAGAGACGTAAGCACTAGGTGAATACGTCCATACTCCCAGTTGACTATATTTAAATTGCGGTGGTAGATTCTTGCGAGTAGCTTTCTAAGCCAACTACGTCTACGATGAAGCTCCAAGATGTCATTTGGTAAATCTCGATAAAGCTAATTCGTCGAGGATTTTTTTATGGAGATCTTTGAGATGACCTTGTCCAGGGTTGTATTTATACGTGCGACTCCCTCATCAATTTCAGGAATAGAAAGATTTTTTGATCTATTGATTGAAATTCCCTTCAATTTTCCGTCAAGGTGAGCACTTACTGCTGCCCAATTGATTTGCTTGTATAGAATAAAGAATTGAGGATCTGCAACGTCAAGTTTCACACATTTTTCACTTTTAAGTTCAGCGCAACCAAAAGATGGTCAGACTCGGCGTCAAGAACTCCACACTCGAAATTCCTCCTACTGTGGGAGAAATTTACTAGATTGGCGGACACGATGAAGAAGTCAATAAAAGACAAGTTTTGGCGGAAGGTGAGCTCTTTCGGAGCAATCAGTATGAGATCCATATTTGATTGAACCCAGTTTGAGATTGCTGTTCTATATCCATTAGATGCAATATTTCCCCATGAGGAATGTTTCGCATAAAAATCACCTCCCATGTCATAGAAATCGAATTTATTCCACAGAGTAAGCACTGCTTCCTAGTCGTCAATGAGTGTCCTCACCGAGTATCCATAGATCATAGAGCTTATTATTTCTGCTGCTATACATTTCAGACTTGGAAGGCGGTGCCTTTGGACTTTCAGGTGATCTTTGTGAGCAATAGCAACTCCAAGACTTCCCTCTGGATCAGCACGCCTGATGAGCTTGTATTTCCCCAGATGCACTCTGTGTCTTTCTTTGTGTCTTGTTTCCGACACAAACAAGAAGTCTGGCCTATGAACGTTCAAGTATTCTTGAACAAAATTCCTTTTAGAGCGTGGAGCTAGTGAACATATGTTGAGGATGGAGAGTTTAATAGAACTCATTGTAATAAATCAGCCCTACGCCACTGACAACGATCAGCACAGGCACAGGTTTTACGAGGTAGCAGCTATCTCTGCTACTGGCGATCTCTCGTCCACGCGATTGCCTTTGTCGAAATATTCAAGTCTATAATTTTGTAGCTTGAATTTACCGCAGGGCTATATAAACTCGCTAATAGTCAGGGCAGGATCAACAGTAATACAAAATTGCTTGCTGTTGGACTATCAATGAGGCTGCGGTGTTCTGCCTATTGTAAATGATGCGAACCAAAAACTTGTTGCTGCTTTTGTGTGGAATAATTGTGACTAGTGTTACATGCATACTGTTTAGTCCAACGAGCGCGGCAGCGTTAGCGACAGGCACAGCTTATACAAATGCAACAGCTATCTCTGTTACTAGCGAACTCTCGTCCATGTGATCACCACTATCGAATGTATCAGCAGCGACGATCCCACATCAAAGTCTTGAACAGCATTGGCGATTATTAGAAGGTATTTAAACAAAGAAATACTAACTCTTAAAACTCCATTTTAAATGGAATTCTAATCCACTTTTCAGTTTTCCGAACATGTATGAGGAACCCTTAACTGAACTCTGGCACCATCAAGCATCGCCGTGGGTTGTAAAGTCTCCCCTAGCAAACAACTCGGCCTTTTTATTTCAAGTTGACCTTCGTCACGCATAACTAATTGTTCAATGTTATATTTCGAAACGGGTTTATTGACCTCTTTTGGATTTGCCTACCGATAAAACTGATTTGACCAATTGCGTGGTTATTCTTCACTTCGATATTACGAATTATAGGTGCTCAAGACTCTAGACTTACGGCGAGTGCGAATTAAGTTATAACTTATCTACTGTTGGTGGACCATTCAATACAAGGTCAGGTTACAAATAATTTAGAACAATTCGTGACACCCGAAAAACAGATTTAAAACGTCATTTGTTGTCATATAAATTTTACACTTACTACTTTCTGTTTAGACAAATAGTTTCCTAATAAGTTTTTACTAGGTCGTTTTTTCGATTCTTTGAAAAATATGCAAAAGCGTTAAACTGGGAATATTAGATATTATTCGTACTTTTTTCTTGACTCAATAAGAACAATCTTTATAAATGAAACAGAATAATAAGACAAAAAACCAAGCATTGCAGATTTATAATAAACGAAAATGAAAATAAGACAATCTGCAGAAAAAAAAAAGAATATTAGATGAGATTATAAAATGGAAACCTCTAAAGAATTTTAAAATTGAAGAAAAGACCCTAAGTCTGAAACAGATTGGAGACATAAATAAATTCTCTGACTGCCTAGCTGTCTATTTATATTTAAAAATACGAAATAAAAAGGCGAAAAGAATATTAATTATATAATATTAACTAGTCTTGTAGCTTGCATTCATAATTTAATTTAACATTTATAAATAACGTAAATGAATATTCAATAAAATTAAAAACTTAAATATGATCAAGCACAAAAAATTTAGGAAAAGATATTGCAATATCTTCAATCAGGAGTTGGCTTGTTGACACAGAATGAATATGAAATTCACAATTAAATAGGAAACAAAAGTTTTCCTCTGGCATCTAAATGAATAAAATGAATGGTTAGGATAATCACGTCTTTCCTTTCCAGTTAAACACTTCTCTTCCAGCAGGAATGTCAGCAGACGGTGTGTATGCCGCTACGAGGGTAGGGTTCTGGAAATCCACGACTGGCTGCTTTCACGTCGCGTTCGGTACACGGTACCATAATTTGCTTTGAGGTTTTCTTGTTAGAGTAGGTTGTTTTGAAGTTCGCGTTAGAGTAGAATATTTTTCAGTACCGCGTCGGGGGCAAAAAAAAGTAATTTCGGGAACGCGAAATTAGGTAGGCTGAAGTGCAGTCTGCTTCTTTGCACCTTGCAAAAGGCTAGAGTATGAGACCCCTTCACGCACAATACTTTTATAGAGGTGGTGATGAAATTCCTCCTTTCCTCTTTTTTCTTTTGGAGATTCTTCCTCCTCTTCAACTTCTTATGCTTTCGGACAACCTCTGAAACTCGCAGGATGCCCCTTTGCATTGCAGTTGACACAAAACATCTCGTCTTTTTTCTCATCCTTCGAAATTGGACATTCAATTGACCTATACTGCTTGTCGCATTTTACGCATCTAACTTCAAGTCCACAGCTGAAAATGGCGTGGCCAAATCTTTGGCAGTTGAAGCACTGGGAAGTGCAATTTTTCTACACACGCTCCCATTGTATCTTCTGGTACAATAGGAACTTTATGTTGATTGCTTCCCTCACTTCAAAGTCCGGTTTGAACTGGAGTAAGAAATATGAAAGCCTCCTTTATTCCCACCTAGAGGTTATGGTGGAGAACCTTTGCTGAGGGAAGTAGCAAATGTTAATGCAGCTATTCAGAATGATTGCGACGAGAACAAAGAAAACATACGGAAGCCTTTTAAGCATATAATTGAAGATTCCATGAGCCACTACTGATTTTTTGGAATTTTGCTCCAGTGGCAACAAAGTGAGTCTCTCAGGACTGAAAAACAGACTATGGCCAGTAGGTGTATCAGAGGGATTTGAAACAGAGAACCTGGTCATGCCCAATTGCTCATTGTCCCTGTCGGAATTCGTTGTAGTGCTGCTCACCAACGAAATAACGGAAGAGTCCTTACTTGCTTTCTCTCCTTGAAGAACTTTCGCAAAATGTTTTGCGATAGAGTCTGCGATAGCTTTGTCATCCATGAGCATGGATCCATCATAAGTGAGAACCCCGGGAAGCCTTTTTCTGCCAGTTATCCTATAGATATGAGGAAACATACAGGGACCTGGGTTCAAATCGCTCGTTAGCAAAATCCGCGGCTCTCCTCGAGATCATTCGGTTTAGAGACGTAAGCACTAGGTGAATACGTCCATACTCCCAGTTGACTATATTTAAATTGCGGTGGTAGATTCTTGCGAGTAGCTTTCTAAGCCAACTACGTCTACGATGAAGCTCCAAGATGTCATTTGGTAAATCTCGATAAAGCTAATTCGTCGAGGATTTTTTTATGGAGATCTTTGAGATGACCGTGTCCAGGGTTGTATTTATACGTGCGACTCCCTCATCAATTTCAGGAATAGAAAGATTTTTTGATCTATTGATTGAAATTCCCTTCAATTTTCCGTCAAGGTGAGCACTTACTGCTGCCCAATTGATTTGCTTGTATAGAATAAAGAATTGAGGATCTGCAACGTCAAGTTTCACACATTTTTCACTTTTAAGTTCAGCGCAACCAAAAGATGGTCAGACTCGGCGTCAAGAACTCCACACTCGAAATTCCTCCTACTGTGGGAGAAATTTACTAGATTGGCGGACACGATGAAGAAGTCAATAAAAGACAAGTTTTGGCGGAAGGTGAGCTCTTTCGGAGCAATCAGTATGAGATCCATATTTGATTGAACCCAGTTTGAGATTGCTGTTCTATATCCATTAGATGCAATATTTCCCCATGAGGAATGTTTCGCATAAAAATCACCTCCCATGTCATAGAAATCGAATTTATTCCACAGAGTAAGCACTGCTTCCTAGTCGTCAATGAGTGTCCTCACCGAGTATCCATAGATCATAGAGCTTATTATTTCTGCTGCTATACATTTCAGACTTGGAAGGCGGTGCCTTTGGACTTTCAGGTGATCTTTGTGAGCAATAGCAACTCCAAGACTTCCCTCTGGATCAGCACGCCTGATGAGCTTGTATTTCCCCAGATGCACTCTGTGTCTTTCTTTGTGTCTTGTTTCCGACACAAACAAGAAGTCTGGCCTATGAACGTTCAAGTATTCTTGAACAAAATTCCTTTTAGAGCGTGGAGCTAGTGAACATATGTTGAGGATGGAGAGTTTAATAGAACTCATTGTAATAAATCAGCCCTACGCCACTGACAACGATCAGCACAGGCACAGGTTTTACGAGGTAGCAGCTATCTCTGCTACTGGCGATCTCTCGTCCACGCGATTGCCTTTGTCGAAATATTCAAGTCTATAATTTTGTAGCTTGAATTTACCGCAGGGCTATATAAACTCGCTAATAGTCAGGGCAGGATCAACAGTAATACAAAATTGCTTGCTGTTGGACTATCAATGAGGCTGCGGTGTTCTGCCTATTGTAAATGATGCGAACCAAAAACTTGTTGCTGCTTTTGTGTGGAATAATTGTGACTAGTGTTACATGCATACTGTTTAGTCCAACGAGCGCGGCAGCGTTAGCGACAGGCACAGCTTATACAAATGCAACAGCTATCTCTGTTACTAGCGAACTCTCGTCCATGTGATCACCACTATCGAATGTATCAGCAGCGACGATCCCACATCAAAGTCTTGAACAGCATTGGCGATTATTAGAAGGTATTTAAACAAAGAAATACTAACTCTTAAAACTCCATTTTAAATGGAATTCTAATCCACTTTTCAGTTTTCCGAACATGTATGAGGAACCCTTAACTGAACTCTGGCACCATCAAGCATCGCCGTGGGTTGTAAAGTCTCCCCTAGCAAACAACTCGGCCTTTTTATTTCAAGTTGACCTTCGTCACGCATAACTAATTGTTCAATGTTATATTTCGAAACGGGTTTATTGACCTCTTTTGGATTTGCCTACCGATAAAACTGATTTGACCAATTGCGTGGTTATTCTTCACTTCGATATTACGAATTATAGGTGCTCAAGACTCTAGACTTACGGCGAGTGCGAATTAAGTTATAACTTATCTACTGTTGGTGGACCATTCAATACAAGGTCAGGTTACAAATAATTTAGAACAATTCGTGACACCCGAAAAACAGATTTAAAACGTCATTTGTTGTCATATAAATTTTACACTTACTACTTTCTGTTTAGACAAATAGTTTCCTAATAAGTTTTTACTAGGTCGTTTTTTCGATTCTTTGAAAAATATGCAAAAGCGTTAAACTGGGAATATTAGATATTATTCGTACTTTTTTCTTGACTCAATAAGAACAATCTTTATAAATGAAACAGAATAATAAGACAAAAAACCAAGCATTGCAGATTTATAATAAACGAAAATGAAAATAAGACAATCTGCAGAAAAAAAAAGAATATTAGATGAGATTATAAAATGGAAACCTCTAAAGAATTTTAAAATTGAAGAAAAGACCCTAAGTCTGAAACAGATTGGAGACATAAATAAATTCTCTGACTGCCTAGCTGTCTATTTATATTTAAAAATACGAAATAAAAAGGCGAAAAGAATATTAATTATATAATATTAACTAGTCTTGTAGCTTGCATTCATAATTTAATTTAACATTTATAAATAACGTAAATGAATATTCAATAAAATTAAAAACTTAAATATGATCAAGCACAAAAAATTTAGGAAAAGATATTGCAATATCTTCAATCAGGAGTTGGCTTGTTGACACAGAATGAATATGAAATTCACAATTAAATAGGAAACAAAAGTTTTCCTCTGGCATCTAAATGAATAAAATGAATGGTTAGGATAATCACGTCTTTCCTTTCCAGTTAAACACTTCTCTTCCAGCAGGAATGTCAGCAGACGGTGTGTATGCCGCTACGAGGGTAGGGTTCTGGAAATCCACGACTGGCTGCTTTCACGTCGCGTTCGGTACACGGTACCATAATTTGCTTTGAGGTTTTCTTGTTAGAGTAGGTTGTTTTGAAGTTCGCGTTAGAGTAGAATATTTTTCAGTACCGCGTCGGGGGCAAAAAAAAGTAATTTCGGGAACGCGAAATTAGGTAGGCTGAAGTGCAGTCTGCTTCTTTGCACCTTGCAAAAGGCTAGAGTATGAGACCCCTTCACGCACAATACTTTTATAGAGGTGGTGATGAAATTCCTCCTTTCCTCTTTTTTCTTTTGGAGATTCTTCCTCCTCTTCAACTTCTTATGCTTTCGGACAACCTCTGAAACTCGCAGGATGCCCCTTTGCATTGCAGTTGACACAAAACATCTCGTCTTTTTTCTCATCCTTCGAAATTGGACATTCAATTGACCTATACTGCTTGTCGCATTTTACGCATCTAACTTCAAGTCCACAGCTGAAAATGGCGTGGCCAAATCTTTGGCAGTTGAAGCACTGGGAAGTGCAATTTTTCTACACACGCTCCCATTGTATCTTCTGGTACAATAGGAACTTTATGTTGATTGCTTCCCTCACTTCAAAGTCCGGTTTGAACTGGAGTAAGAAATATGAAAGCCTCCTTTATTCCCACCTAGAGGTTATGGTGGAGAACCTTTTTGCTGAAAGGATATCTTCTCCGAGATGTTCCTTCGGCTCAGCCACGACATTATTCTCGTCGTATGAGCTGTGCACGCCTTTGAGAAGGAGGTGTAGCAAGCCAATTTCGCACACTTCAGAAAATTAAATATCTATGATCCTCAGCCGTTTTAAGGGGGGGGGGGGGCGAAGTTGTAATGATTTTCACATTTTACGTCCGAACGCGGAACCGACCTCTCATCGGTTCTAGACGTTAAGTCTGAGTAGTGCCAACGGATGGTACCAACCGGTCAACCAATCCGTGCACCGTAACTCATTCACGCGGTGGCTGCTTGTCGGCCAGCTAGTTCGGAGAGGATTTCGGTCGCAGGTCTCCGAATGGGTTACGCTCAATTACAATATTCAGCCACCTGTACACGCCCGTTTTCAAAACGCGTTACAAAAACAAAACCATACGGAGAGGAAACGACGCGGTACCGGAAAGTATGCTACGCTAACTCAACCCGACGAAAACTACGTTAAAGGAAACTCAAAGTCAACTAAGGTACCGCGTACCGCGCACGACGCGAAACTGACCTCAGCGGATTTTTCTAAACCCTACCCTCGCGACGGCATACCTACCCTGCACTTCCTTTCCCGCTGAAAAAGAAGAACCACTGAAAAGGAAAGTCCGTTTTTCTTTGTTAGCAATTCATTTTGATTTAATTTCAAAGCCTTTAATTAAAGTATTATAAACTAAATAGTCTCAAACATATCTTTTTTTTGAAATTAATAAACTAAAAGCGAATTATGAGCGCAAATGACATCCAAAAAAAAAACACGAATAAAACATCTTTATTGTAAATCAACACCTGAAGAAAATTTCAAATTTTTTTTTTGTTTATACTGTTTTGAAGGCGCAATTAATTCAACATTTCCGATTACGTAACTGCATTTTAATTGATTAACAAATTCATAACAAATTGAAAAGATGTGTCATTACGCTGATATTTCTAACACAATATTTTAAATGTCATAAATGAATGTAATTTAAAACGAAACTAAGTCCCTATCTTTTGCGCTATGTTTCTTAAAAAAACAAATTTAAATATATATGCTTAATTGCATCTTACATCCAATTTTATTTATATTTTAACATTATGTTGCGAAGTACAAAATAGTCTCTAAAACAATACGAGTCAGAATCCTGCTAATGAAAAAAAACTATCTCAACCTTTCTAACGTTTGCAATATTTTCAATCTTCTTTTAGTATTCTTAATTAAGAATTTTCAGTTTCAATTATTCACGTCGCGTCGTATCGTTCATTTTATCCAAAAATAATGTTTACAACTCGCGTTTTAAGAAGATAACAAATCATTTTGAGTGATTTTTTTTTTTTTCAAATCATTTTATTCGCATAGCATACGAATAGGTCCATGGGAACTCTCGCAATCACTAAATTTATTAAGTTCTTAATAGGATCTGAATCGTAGAGTTCTCATAAGCGCGAATCATGCCTCATTTGACTTAATATTTTTAAAATCAAGTTGAAAGACAACGTATTTAAAAAACTATTGAATAATTACAACAAAACAGCTCATAATCGGCTTGACATCTCCAAGAATTTGGTGGCCACCCGATTATGTTTCTTTGTTATAATAATTATTTTTCATGCGTTCAACTTTAATTAATAAATAACATAAATATTAAAAGGAGATATAATATATATAATAAAAATATGACTGAAGGTCAAATCCTTCGCTAATTACCACGAGATGAAAAAGAAGGAAGTGGGGGAAGGAATATTTGAAACTTTGGGAAAAAGGGCGGGGAAAGGAAGTTCTCACCCGACTTCAGCTTTAATTTTACTTCTGTCAAATATTTAAATGGATTTCCATTACATTCAATTCCTCTACTTTCGTTCAGTTTGGTACAATGATTTATGTATTTCGTTTGTCCTGAAATTTTTTTTTTTGTATTGGGCCGTCATTTCAGTAAGACATGATAGCATATGCCCTTTCCTAATTTAAGTAACGTAAATAAATATAATTAAATAAAATAATATGCAAAAGAGAATATCACTCTAGCGTTATTTCTGTTATTTAAATTATTGTTGCATTATCACTATTAGTACTATAATTTTGTTTTCTTCTGCTGCTTCTGTTTAACGGAAGTTCATACTTTTCCAATAACCAAACATAATTGTTTTTCTACTGAACGATTAACAATACATATATAATATATTATACTCCTCACATCAAAGTAACACATGTTTTAATTCCGAGAATCAGCTAGTTATATTAGTGTTCGTAACTGGTGGATACTTCAGTTAGTAGTTTTCTTATATTTCCATTTGTATTAATAAATGCCGTGCCTTAAGTAAAATCCCTTATTTAAAACAATGTTCCCAAAAGCTTTTTCAAAAACCACGTAGAAAAAGAACTGTTTTGTCAGTCTTGTCTTCTAGCAATTTACGTGCTTTGCTTTTCGATAGTTCTACAGTTCGTTTCCTTCACCACATCTTTATAATGATTGGTATTCTTATTATAATTGCAAACCGCTTATTTTTCAGGTATTTTGTAGTATCTATCGGTCTGAGTTTGAATAGCCTTCCGGTCTGTGATACGTATAAAAATCCCTCCAATTTCCGAGACAAAGGAAATTGTGCATTAAGTTTTATATTTTGCAAGTACACTTTGTCGGACAAACTGCCAATGTCACTCGAAGGATGCACACGAATAGGAAAATCCGCCAACATTTTGTACTCATATTGAATTGATAACTATTCCTTCCGTGTCCGCAATCAGGTTCTATGTTCCCTTACATCGGAAAATGTTCGACATTTTCAGATTACGATGGCATTTTCATAATATTTAACACAGATTCTTTAACGTAATGATAAGTAGGCTAATGGAGCACTTTCTTCACTATTACCTATTAGAACCTAATTTATTTTAAGTAGAAAATTTGCGGGAACACAACCGAGACATCACAATGCTCGCACCTTTTAGGTTATCTCCGAATGACACTTCCAGCCCGTTTCCACGTTTCTATCAATTCGACGTTTTGATGGCAACTGTCGGAGGCATTGCCAGATAGATATGCTTCGAAATGTATCGGTGTTTAATTAATATTATTTTCAAATATTTATATACACAGATACAAATATTTGAAAAAAAAAATTTTCAGCGCAATGATATCCGCACGAAAGATGAAGTCCGCTTGCACTTCGAAGACATACATATCTGGCCGGATGCCAGGGTTCGGGATCGGAATCACTTCGATTCCCGGGCGTGGCGTCACATTACAAAGTTCGTGGGGAGCTGTCCACCATCACGTTGAACTCTGGCTCCTTTTCAGAGTTTCATACGCATGCCCTTTTGACGCTATCCCTGAAAGTCTTCAGATCAAGCCTATAGCACACTATAGGAGGCACCCTCTCTTTTTTTGTAGCAGCCAGGCTTTGCTGCTGGGGCTTCGATATCCCTTTATTTCCCTAAAGGCCTGGTCTTCCACCCGGCTTGGGTATGGTCCCCGAGAATCTAGCGGAAGCTATTTTCGCCACTTTTTTGAGCTGGGGAAAATCCTGCTCGCTCACATCAAGGGTCTTCGATACCTTTGAAGTAGGCTCCTACTTTGAAGACCCTATTGGCCTCTTTCTGGCTTTCGGCTTTACGATAGCCTCATCCTCGTCACCACTGTCCGTGGAACTTCCACCCTCGTCCATTTCCATGCCACTTGAGACTTCTGGCACTTGCAGTTGCATCTTGCAACTAGCAAGCAAGTCCAGAATAAACTCCTCCTTTATGCCCACTCTCCCCCAAATTTCTCGCAGAAACGCTGCAAGTTTTTTCTCGCTTTCCGTGTGTTGCTAGATTTAGCGGCGGAGAGCTCCCCATATTCATTACTTTCCCCCATACCCACAAGACAGAACTTGGAATACTATCGCGGGAAAATAAAAGAAAGTAAAAACTGAAACCGTTATTGTCTAGTAATTGAAAGACTAAAAAGCAAAATAATTATATAATAAAAAAAAAATAATAACGCTTAAAAAAGCCTTTACAGTAATCTTTTCTTTGTTTTCGTTTTTTATTAATTTCTTGAATTCTAATTCAACTCCTTTTCTCCACTTCTGTCACTCCACTTGCTCTCCTACTCGTGCTCGCACTACGTACCTCCCCCAGGCGCTTTTACTCCTTTTCTCCTTCTACAATTTCCAAAAAACAATTTCCTCGGATGTTCCTCGAACTCATTGGTCCTTTGTCGTACTCTAGATGCGATATGTAGGAACTACTACTAAAGACATGTTCATTGAATACTTAAATTAAAATAAAAACACTATTTCTCCATTTTAAGCGGCCATAATTTTGTTGTCGTAATACTAATGCTATTAAAAGGAACTAATTTTAAACATTTTAATGGTATTAACCTTATCTACAAATTTCGAGAAGATCCAGTGAAAACTGTAGTATAAGGTTTGATGGAGAGACCATAATAATAGCAACACCTTTTATTTTTCATCGTTTGCCGTCTGAGATTTCCCGACGGAAATTTAAACCGACATCTCGTCGGTTAAACCCGTGAAATCGCATCAACATACGGTGCCTCTTGAAGGCTATCTAGTGTTTTTGTGGATTTTAACATGTCCGTTAGGGAGTGCAGCGGTGTTCTGTTGCCTCAGCGAGCGAGAGATCCGTGCCCAGCTGGAATGGCCTTGCCTGGGGACGCGTGAATCCGCCAGCAAGCTAGCGTTGCGGTGTCGTGGGGCGGGTTCGTTTCCCACATCGCAAAGGCTCACTACAAATTATTTTCGCACTCACAAATTAAAAGATGACCCAAGTGAAAAGCTGAACCAATTGGCTAGCGATAGGGGTGCTAACGATCCCAAGCAACTTACCGAAAGGGATTACGAACCGAAATGTGGCGACAGATAACTTATTAACCGCGCGCGATACTCAAGTTGATTTCGTTCTTACTGAGGACATTCAATGCTCACCAATAAGAGTGGGGCATCCAGGTGGTGGCAGTGCCCCCACAGGTCAAAATTATCTGTTACAAGACACTGGTTAGACCAGTTTCGAGAGGTGGATGTCAGATCTGGTGCAACCAGAGTGCTAGTACTATGGAAAAATTGAGAGCTTTCAAAAGGAAATGTTTTCGTGCATGTACTGGTTTGTAAAGAAAGCCTGAGATGGATTGGAAGCATCATATATCGAATAGAAGAATTTATCAAACTGCTCAAGTGACGAGAGTCGATATCTTCATATTGAAACTTCTTCGGAATCATATCGCAAGATCTGTAACTGAAAACCCTTGGATTTCACAGCCGTTCCACCCTACAGACGGGTATATGGCGACTTGCCTCGCTACTGGTTTCGTTCCTCCAGATGCATTCGTGTATTTGGACATGAATCGATGTTTTTGATTCTGATGATGTCCCATCCATATATCACATATATAGATGGGCCACCGATATGAAGATAAAACATTCTCCGGATTTGAGTTCACGAGACCAACAATTCCAATGGAGATACTCATTTGCTCGATTCGTTGAAGCTGATCGAGCTGAGACGGAGCAATCTAGGTATTGGTGGCTGAACGACAATGTCTAAATTATTCGTGTTTATTTTCAGTTTTTGTGCTTTTCGCTACCAAGTTTTTGAGTTACAGCTCATTATTGCTACGTAAGTTAGGTATGTTATGTTTATTATTAGGTTTTGAGATAGAATTAAACGCGTAGGTTAGGAATGTGATAGAATTTTTTAGTATAAGATAAAGTTTTTGATTGATTTTATTAGAATCAGGTTATAATACATTAGGTAAAGGATAAAAGTTCACTGTTGTGTTAAAATTATAAATAATTTTGGAATAGTGTTGGTTTGTTTTACCTCCTTTTTCCGATCAAATCATTCAATACAAGGATGTAATAATCATAAATAATTTGAATTTTTCTAGTTATTTGATAAAATGTGACAAGTGGTAGAGCTACCGTAACGGTTTTGTACGCGGTCAAAATTCCCGACGCGTGGAAGCATTCCGGGCTCCGCAACCCCAGCATACCCCACCGAACGTTGAACCGATACGACTCGTCTATCACGCATACGAAATAGGTAGAATCCTTCCGCGACATAAAGGCAAGGTAGCCTTCTATTTTCTTGAGAGTCCATGCTGATAGGTAAACCCATCAGGCTGGCAGTTCTATCAAGAAAATAGAAGGTCCTTACAGGGGCTAGCCTGGGACAACACATCGGAAGGATTCTGTAGCGAAAACAAAATCAAACAAAGGAGAGCGGAAGCTACAACTCACGTGAAGCGACTGCTAGAGTGTATCACACAGCTCCATTGCTCCTGATAGTGGGACTCGAGTACCAAAGTACCTTAAATCCTCCGTAAAGGACCAACTCGTCAGAAGACGCGAATTTCTTTCCCCCTTAGGATGTTTTAGGCCCCACGTTGGGCGCCATTTGTAATGATTTAATGCATTTTACGTCCGAACGCGGAACCGACCTCTCATCGGTTCTAGACGTTAAGTCTGAGTAGTGCCAACGGATGGTACCAACCGGTCAACCAATCCGTGCACCGTAACCCATTCACGCGGTGGCTGCTTGTCGGCCAGCTAGTTCGGAGAGGATTTCGGTCGCAGGTCTCCGAATGGGTTACGCTCAATTACAATATTCAGCCACCTGTACACGCCCGTTTTCAAAACGCGTTACAAAAACAAAACCATACGGAGAGGAAACCTATTCTACATTACTCCGTATTTCTTCATTATCCAGTCAAAAGTACAAAAGCTAATTTTTATTTCGCGTTCCCGAATTTCCGACGCGGTACCGAAAAGTATGCTACGCTAACTCAACCCGACGAAAACTACATTAAAGGAAACTCAAAGTCAACTAAGGTACCGCGTACCGCGCACGACGCGAAACCGACCTCAGCGGATTTTTCTAAACCCTACCCTCGCGACGGCATACCTACCCTGCACTTCCTTTCCCGCTGAAAAAGAAGAACCACTGAAAAGGAAAGTCCGTTTTTCTTTGTTAGCAATTCATTTTGATTTAATTTCAAAGCCTTTAATTAAAGTATTATAAACTAAATAGTCTCAACAAATATCTTTTTTTTGAAATTAATAAACTAAAAGCGAATTATGAGCGCAAATGACATCCAAAAAAAAAACACGAATAAAACATCTTTATTGTAAATCAACACCTGAAGAAAATTTCAAATTTTTTTTTTGTTTATACTGTTTTGAAGGCGCAATTAATTCAACATTTCCGATTACGTAACTGCATTTTAATTGATTAACAAATTCATAACAAATTGAAAAGATGTGTCATTACGCTGATATTTCTAACACAATATTTTAAATGTCATAAATGAATGTAATTTAAAACGAAACTAAGTCCCTATCTTTTGCGCTATGTTTCTTAAAAAAACAAATTTAAATATATATGCTTAATTGCATCTTACATCCAATTTTATTTATATTTTAACATTATGTTGCGAAGTACAAAATAGTCTCTAAAACAATACGAGTCAGAATCCTGCTAATGAAAAAAAACTATCTCAACCTTTCTAACGTTTGCAATATTTTCAATCTTCTTTTAGTATTCTTAATTAAGAATTTTCAGTTTCAATTATTCACGTCGCGTCGTATCGTTCATTTTATCCAAAAATAATGTTTACAACTCGCGTTTTAAGAAGATAACAAATCATTTTGAGTGATTTTTTTTTTTTTCAAATCATTTTATTCGCATAGCATACGAATAGGTCCGTGGGAACTCTCGCAATCACTAAATTTATTAAGTTCTTAATAGGATCTGAATCGTAGAGTTCTCATAAGCGCGAATCATGCCTCATTTGACTTAATATTTTTAAAATCAAGTTGAAAGACAACGTATTTAAAAAACTATTGAATAATTACAACAAAACAGCTCATAATCGGCTTGACATCTCCAAGAATTTGGTGGCCACCCGATTATGTTTCTTTGTTATAATAATTATTTTTCATGCGTTCAACTTTAATTAATAAATAACATAAATATTAAAAGGAGATATAATATATATAATAAAAATATGACTGAAGGTCAAATCCTTCGCTAATTACCACGAGATGAAAAAGAAGGAAGTGGGGGAAGGAATATTTGAAACTTTGGGAAAAAGGGCGGGGAAAGGAAGTTCTCACCCGACTTCAACTTTAATTTTACTTCTGTCAAATATTTAAATGGATTTCCATTACATTCAATTCCTCTACTTTCGTTCAGTTTGGTACAATGATTTATGTATTTCGTTTGTCCTGAAATTTTTTTTTTTTGTATTGGGCCGTCATTTCAGTAAGACATGATAGCATATGCCCTTTCCTAATTTAAGTAACGTAAATAAATATAATTAAATAAAATAATATGCAAAAGAGAATATCACTCTAGCGTTATTTCTGTTATTTAAATTATTGTTGCATTATCACTATTAGTACTATAATTTTGTTTTCTTCTGCTGCTTCTGTTTAACGGAAGTTCATACTTTTCCAATAACCAAACATAATTGTTTTTCTACTGAACGATTAACAATACATATATAATATATTATACTCCTCACATCAAAGTAACACATGTTTTAATTCCGAGAATCAGCTAGTTATATTAGTGTTCGTAACTGGTGGATACTTCAGTTAGTAGTTTTCTTATATTTCCATTTGTATTAATAAATGCCGTGCCTTAAGTAAAATCCCTTATTTAAAACAATGTTCCCAAAAGCTTTTTCAAAAACCACGTAGAAAAAGAACTGTTTTGTCAGTCTTGTCTTCTAGCAATTTACGTGCTTTGCTTTTCGATAGTTCTACAGTTCGTTTCCTTCACCACATCTTTATAATGATTGGTATTCTTATTATAATTGCAAACCGCTTATTTTTCAGGTATTTTGTAGTATCTATCGGTCTGAGTTTGAATAGCCTTCCGGTCTGTGATACGTATAAAAATCCCTCCAATTTCCGAGACAAAGGAAATTGTGCATTAAGTTTTATATTTTGCAAGTACACTTTGTCGGACAAACTGCCAATGTCACTCGAAGGATGCACACGAATAGGAAAATCCGCCAACATTTTGTACTCATATTGAATTGATAACTATTCCTTCCGTGTCCGCAATCAGGTTCTATGTTCCCTTACATCGGAAAATGTTCGACATTTTCAGATTACGATGGCATTTTCATAATATTTAACACAGATTCTTTAACGTAATGATAAGTAGGCTAATGGAGCACTTTCTTCACTATTACCTATTAGAACCTAATTTATTTTAAGTAGAAAATTTGCGGGAACACAACCGA
The DNA here is from genome assembly GCA_963969285.1 of Odontomyia ornata. Classification (NCBI taxonomy): domain Eukaryota; kingdom Metazoa; phylum Arthropoda; class Insecta; order Diptera; family Stratiomyidae; genus Odontomyia; species Odontomyia ornata. The sequence goes on from OZ017738.1 coordinate 96,652,097, forward strand.
AACATCACAATGCTCGCACCTTTTAGGTTATCTCCGAATGACACTTCCAGCCCGTTTCCACGTTTCTATCAATTCGACGTTTTGATGGCAACTGTCGGAGGCATTGCCAGATAGATATGCTTCGAAATGTATCGGTGTTTAATTAATATTATTTTCAAATATTTATATACACAGATACAAATATTTGAAAAAAAAAATTTTCAGCGCAATGATATCCGCACGAAAGATGAAGTCCGCTTGCACTTCGAAGACATACATATCTGGCCGGATGCCAGGGTTCGGGATCGGAATCACTTCGATTCCCGGGCGTGGCGTCACATTACAAAGTTCGTGGGGAGCTGTCCACCATCACGTTGAACTCTGGCTCCTTTTCAGAGTTTCATACGCATGCCCTTTTGACGCTATCCCTGAAAGTCTTCAGATCAAGCCTATAGCACACTATAGGAGGCACCCTCTCTTTTTTTGTAGCAGCCAGGCTTTGCTGCTGGGGCTTCGATATCCCTTTATTTCCCTAAAGGCCTGGTCTTCCACCCGGCTTGGGTATGGTCCCCGAGAATCTAGCGGAAGCTATTTTCGCCACTTTTTTGAGCTGGGGAAAATCCTGCTCGCTCACATCAAGGGTCTTCGATACCTTTGAAGTAGGCTCCTACTTTGAAGACCCTATTGGCCTCTTTCTGGCTTTCGGCTTTACGATAGCCTCATCCTCGTCACCACTGTCCGTGGAACTTCCACCCTCGTCCATTTCCATGCCACTTGAGACTTCTGGCACTTGCAGTTGCATCTTGCAACTAGCAAGCAAGTCCAGAATAAACTCCTCCTTTATGCCCACTCTCCCCCAAATTTCTCGCAGAAACGCTGCAAGTTTTTTCTCGCTTTCCGTGTGTTGCTAGATTTAGCGGCGGAGAGCTCCCCATATTCATTACTTTCCCCCATACCCACAAGACAGAACTTGGAATACTATCGCGGGAAAATAAAAGAAAGTAAAAACTGAAACCGTTATTGTCTAGTAATTGAAAGACTAAAAAGCAAAATAATTATATAATAAAAAAAAAATAATAACGCTTAAAAAAGCCTTTACAGTAATCTTTTCTTTGTTTTCGTTTTTTATTAATTTCTTGAATTCTAATTCAACTCCTTTTCTCCACTTCTGTCACTCCACTTGCTCTCCTACTCGTGCTCGCACTACGTACCTCCCCCAGGCGCTTTTACTCCTTTTCTCCTTCTACAATTTCCAAAAAACAATTTCCTCGGATGTTCCTCGAACTCATTGGTCCTTTGTCGTACTCTAGATGCGATATGTAGGAACTACTACTAAAGACATGTTCATTGAATACTTAAATTAAAATAAAAACACTATTTCTCCATTTTAAGCGGCCATAATTTTGTTGTCGTAATACTAATGCTATTAAAAGGAACTAATTTTAAACATTTTAATGGTATTAACCTTATCTACAAATTTCGAGAAGATCCAGTGAAAACTGTAGTATAAGGTTTGATGGAGAGACCATAATAATAGCAACACCTTTTATTTTTCATCGTTTGCCGTCTGAGATTTCCCGACGGAAATTTAAACCGACATCTCGTCGGTTAAACCCGTGAAATCGCATCAACATACGGTGCCTCTTGAAGGCTATCTAGTGTTTTTGTGGATTTTAACATGTCCGTTAGGGAGTGCAGCGGTGTTCTGTTGCCTCAGCGAGCGAGAGATCCGTGCCCAGCTGGAATGGCCTTGCCTGGGGACGCGTGAATCCGCCAGCAAGCTAGCGTTGCGGTGTCGTGGGGCGGGTTCGTTTCCCACATCGCAAAGGCTCACTACAAATTATTTTCGCACTCACAAATTAAAAGATGACCCAAGTGAAAAGCTGAACCAATTGGCTAGCGATAGGGGTGCTAACGATCCCAAGCAACTTACCGAAAGGGATTACGAACCGAAATGTGGCGACAGATAACTTATTAACCGCGCGCGATACTCAAGTTGATTTCGTTCTTACTGAGGACATTCAATGCTCACCAATAAGAGTGGGGCATCCAGGTGGTGGCAGTGCCCCCACAGGTCAAAATTATCTGTTACAAGACACTGGTTAGACCAGTTTCGAGAGGTGGATGTCAGATCTGGTGCAACCAGAGTGCTAGTACTATGGAAAAATTGAGAGCTTTCAAAAGGAAATGTTTTCGTGCATGTACTGGTTTGTAAAGAAAGCCTGAGATGGATTGGAAGCATCATATATCGAATAGAAGAATTTATCAAACTGCTCAAGTGACGAGAGTCGATATCTTCATATTGAAACTTCTTCGGAATCATATCGCAAGATCTGTAACTGAAAACCCTTGGATTTCACAGCCGTTCCACCCTACAGACGGGTATATGGCGACTTGCCTCGCTACTGGTTTCGTTCCTCCAGATGCATTCGTGTATTTGGACATGAATCGATGTTTTTGATTCTGATGATGTCCCATCCATATATCACATATATAGATGGGCCACCGATATGAAGATAAAACATTCTCCGGATTTGAGTTCACGAGACCAACAATTCCAATGGAGATACTCATTTGCTCGATTCGTTGAAGCTGATCGAGCTGAGACGGAGCAATCTAGGTATTGGTGGCTGAACGACAATGTCTAAATTATTCGTGTTTATTTTCAGTTTTTGTGCTTTTCGCTACCAAGTTTTTGAGTTACAGCTCATTATTGCTACGTAAGTTAGGTATGTTATGTTTATTATTAGGTTTTGAGATAGAATTAAACGCGTAGGTTAGGAATGTGATAGAATTTTTTAGTATAAGATAAAGTTTTTGATTGATTTTATTAGAATCAGGTTATAATACATTAGGTAAAAGATAAAAGTTCACTGTTGTGTTAAAATTATAAATAATTTTGGAATAGTGTTGGTTTGTTTTACCTCCTTTTTCCGATCAAATCATTCAATACAAGGATGTAATAATCATAAATAATTTGAATTTTTCTAGTTATTTGATAAAATGTGAAACTGATCACGTATAAAATTAGAGAGCCATTTGGGTCATGAAGTTTTGTGTTTATTGTTTGGAATTTGCTTTATATTCTTTCAATATTTATAACGATTAGTATCGAATAAAGCGCTTTTGACTTTGACAAACAAGGATCGGCGTTGCAAAAATCTGCAGTGCTATGATCAATGCGATCACTTTTTCTCGGTCATCACATAAGACTCCGCTAAGTTTACTAAGGATCTGGATCGGAACCTTTACGAGTTCAGTTATACCTCAAGAATGTTCCGTCTCATTTTCAACGCTGGAAAAAACAGTCCAACCAACTTCCCACTACCCATTTCAATGCTATCAGTTGCCGTTCACTTAAGTAGAAACTGTGCACAATTTTTAAGATTATTTTATTTTTCTTATCAAAACGAGAACACTTTTACGCAACCAAAGCTGAAGCTGTGCTGGATTCGTACTTCCAGTTTGGTGGCAAGACGCTCTTAGTCTTGTAGTAGCGGGCGAGCCTGTGAATTCTTGATTCCACCAAAATCAGGCGGAACTTGCTATCCTTATCCTTGCGATTACGTTCCAAATGTTTGCGAATCGCAACGGCCTTCTTGATCAGGTAATACAAATCTTCGGGAATGTCGGGTTTCAAACCTACCGACTTCATGATCCGCAAAATTTTATTGCCATTGACGAACCGCACTTGAGCAACCCCATGTGAATCTCGCAAAATAATACCTAGAATAGAAGTCTTTTGTAAACAATATTGGATTCCAACCATTGTTCCACTGACTGCCACTTACCGATCTTAGATGGTGTCATTCCCTTCTTGCCGAGCTTCTTAATTTGCTCTTTCACATCCTCCGCATTCAACTTAAGCCATGACGGCACCGATCGTCTGTATGGGAGCGCTGATTGGGATATACCCTTGCTGAAAGTAGATACAAGACACTATTTAGTCGGGTTGACAGCACACATAACCTTCAATGGTGCACGACATGTAAACTTTTTGACGTCGGCTAAAATCCAGCCTCGCAAGCAAAGAAAATTTTTTATTAATCAAGTAATTAGTCGAAGATCTTTATGTTAACACATTTGGGAGTAGTTTAATCGCGAATATACCAAAATATCAAGAAATTTACCCAGGAGCGTGCATACGACCCATCTTGCTGACTTTTTAAATCACAATCAAAAGAATGATGGACCGGAACTTCCCCTCCACCGTGAAGTTGCTTATGCCTACCGTGAATTTAAGCACGGAAGTTAATCCGGCATTTAAATTTAAAAAGTTCAATGTTTTTGGAAAAAATATATGTTAATATTAAAAATCATTTAGTTTGTTTTTGGAATACCTTATTGATCATTATGCTCTCTAATCATTACTTGAATCACGGTAATTTGTTTTAGATATCTCAGGAATATTCTGCATATACAATAGATACAAATGACTTATTAGTAAATTAAAAAAATTATCGAGCTGTTAAAGTTGAGGTTATGGGAAAATATTAGTGAAACCGTAGTGACTAAACTTATTTTAAGAGAAGAGATCCCAGAAGTCTAGATTACTAGATTATACACAAGTATTTACTATGTAATAAACAAAAGCAATCGAGCAGCCCCGTGGTGATCAGCAGTGGTTGCTCCTGACGAGATAAGCTGGTTTGTTATTTTACTAGATGATAGGCAACTACACTGATCAAGTTTCCACCATTTAGATAGGCATGATCAGTTCACTTCAGCTGCAAACAATTCCATAAAAAGTAATTTAAAAAGCTATCGGAGCCATCCGAAAGAGTGATCGATATCCGCGCGACGTTAGATAAAGCTTCAAATGTAGAGCAAATTTGTCGTATAGATTTACATTAAATTGATGTGAAAAGGGTGAAATGATCCAATCAAAAAAATTTTCTTACAAGAGAAATTTACCTTGAATATAACTTGCAGATACAAAAACATATTGAGTTTGCATAAGTAGAAAAATTAAAAATTAACTCCCTCACCTCTGAGCATGGTGGTCGCCATCACCGGTGTGTATCTAAGTGTGATGGCCTGAGGAGAATTAGTGCACACGTCGAAACCACCTTCTTCTAACATTTTTCTTCTCTAATAATTTTTCAGAAAAATTATTATTCAAAATATGCAACTCATTTATATGTAGCTGCAAACAATTCCATAAAAAGTAATTTAAAAAGCTATCGGAGCCATCCGAAAGAGTGATCAATATCCGCGTGACGTTAGATAAAGCTTCAAATGTAGAGCAAATTTGTCGTATAGATTTACATTAAATTGATGTGAAAAGGGTGAAATGATCCAATTAAAAAAAGTTTAGCTAATATTTATACATTTTGAGGCAAGCTTACGAATTATTGGTGGTAATCAAACCATTTTGCCTGCAAATGTTTAAAAATTATGGCCAAAAATCAGATAAATAATCATTTGCTGTCATTTCGTTTTGATATCTGACTTCATTTGACAGTTTTTACTAGGTTTATACTAGATTTGCATGTATAGTATGTCATAGTTACCTGGTATACTGATGCCAGGTTTCGTTCTATACCACATGTCTGTCTAGGCCATAAGACTTAAAATCAGAATTTATTGTAGCCGCATGGACGGATACATGGCCAAGGTATGGCACTCACCATAACACCTTTCCGAGTGCCAATACATTTGATCAAAATAATGAGATACAGTAACTGGGCCTGAAAGAGGCTATAGTACTAAAGCAAAAAGCAAATATATAATCGATAAAAATAATTGTTTTTCCACTTGATGTGACATAAATCTGAAAGCAGACGCTTTGGAAGTCCACACGCCAAAATGGAATTGCATGTAGGTGAACCACTATAAAAACACATCTTATTTTAGATCCTCTTTATCACCATGGGACTAAACCATAAAATCTAAATATTTTTATAATTGAATTATAAATATTAATAAAGTATACAATTCAAGCGCGTTTGTTTTAAATGTGCATGAGGTTGATTCTGATACAATGGTTGATGCAATCTTGCGATAGAAAGATACCTAGAGTACGATAGAAAACTTTATTTAGTCGCTCGTTAGTCTGAAACGAGACAAATCCCGTTCAAAAATAGACTGCAGCAATATTAAAAGTGGTATCTGTATGCAGGGGAAGCTCTTCTGATATGAATGGAGTTCTACTTTAAGGTAATGCACAAACGATGCCAGAGCTGAAAGCCATTGAAACCAATTAGTGTCTCCATCACCACGAAAATAGAAAAAATTAAAATATTATTAATAATATTAATATTGTAATATTAATAATTATTGTAATAATAATTTTTTTCCCCGGGAAGAGAAAGCTATTTACACCCTAAGTAAGACTTTAATTGCAGACCAGTGTAATTAGATTTATTGCTCTGCCATATTTCAGTTCTAGCCTGGTACTTTTTGTCACATTCATCATCATCATTTATGGCACAGCTCCTATTCGGAAACCTCGCCTCCAGTAGTAGTTAGCTCAACGATCTCGTTCACCAATCGGAAGTTCTAATTAGGGGTCTGGTGTCAGTATCAAATTGTAATGATTTTGAATGTCCAAGTCCGGACGAGGAACCGACCTCTCATCGGTTCTAGACGTTAAGTCTGAGTAGTGCCAACGGATGGTACCAACCGGTAAACCAATCCGTGCACCGTAATCCATTTTCGCGGTGGCTGCTTGTCGGCCAGCTAGATCGGAGAGGATTTCGGTCGCGGGTCTCCAAATGGATTACGCTCATTTACAATCTTCAGCCACCAATACATGCCCGTTTTCAAACGCGTCACCGAAACAAAACCATACGGAGAGGAAACCTACTTTACGTTACTCCGTATTTCTTCATACAATCAGTCAAAGGACAAAGATCTAATCTTTACTTCGCGTTCCCGAATTTTCGACGCGGTACCGAAAAATATACTACGTTAACGTAAATCCGAAAAAAAACTACGCTAAAGAAAAACCAAAATCAACTGAGGTACCGCGTACCGCGCGCAACGCGAAACCGACCTCAGCGGATTTTCTCAAATCCTACCCTCGCGACGGCATACTTACTATGCACTCTATTTCCCGCTGAAAGGAAGGACCACTGGAAAGGAAAGTCGTTGTTAGAGTTAGCAATTCATGTTATATTTTAATGTTTTTTTTTGTCCTACGAGTATCAATATAAAGTGTTTAATTCAGCTTACAAGTAGTTTAAATAATCTGCAATTATCTAATTCATAGTAATGTTAAAGTAATCGTTTTTAGCTCTCTTCAAAATTATTACGCATATTTATTGAATGTGGGTCTTCTTTGACTCCTTTGCTATGTGCTTAATGGAATTGCACTCAATATACGCAGGAAAAATTATATAAAATTGTTTAAACCTACAAAGATTTTATTATCATAAAATCAACAAATGGAATGGAGATCTGGAAGGTTATATATTGTAATACCCAGATTAAATTCATTTAAATAAATATTATAATACTGATCAATATTATATTTAAATAATCTTATGTACTTGTTTTATTTGTTGATTATAGATTTTGTAGGTAAGATTCATTTCTTTATTTTTACGTATCGTCTTTTATTTACGTTAATTATATTTTGTCGTTTGTTTTATATTGTAGGCCTCTGTAAATAACATAAAATAGTTATTCTTTTTTCTCCAGCAGTACTTGTAAGAAGCTGCAAATTATTTAAAATAATTTAAAAGGAATTTTAAGGATTGACTGTGTAAACCAATGTAAGAGACATTCGCACTACAAATTTATGATTGCAAACAAAATTTTCTAAACATTGTTGTGATCAACTTATTGGCTTATAAATCCAAAAAGATTTATATAATCTCTAAATTAATAATACTGCTGAGTATAAGGTAACGACAAGTTAAACCAAATAATCGCAGCCTTTTGCCCGTACCAAATTTTTCGTTAAAATTATATTTTAATAGCAAAAGCACATCAGAAACCCGCAAAAATATTGCTTTCTTATTGCTAATGAAAAAGCCCAATAAAAAGCTTGAATTTAGAATCAAATACTACTATTATCACATCTTGAGCTAACTAGTAATGTAAATTCTATGGTAAGTAATGATGTGAGCACGAATATCAATTTGGGTTTAGTTTGTTAGAAGGGCTGAAACGCATTATAAAGTTTTTTTCCTTGAAAAGCCGTCGGGCCTTGCTTTGCTGTGTGAGCAGACGCGTTTCGACTCCTTTGGGTCATCTTCAGTGATGACTACTATAAAACTAATTCTTAAAATTACAATTCTTATGAAATCGAATTAAAAGTTAATTGGAATGGAATTATGAAATTTTCAACTCATTAAAAAAATCTTGCGAAGTGAAGTTGTAAGTTAAAATTATGTAAATGTAATTTTAGAGTAAAAATTGCTTTTTGTAAGATCGAATCAGAAACTTAAAGGTAACTAGCTTATAAATCATTATTTTTTTTTGTTTGTCCTTCATTTGAGCAGCATTTATTAGGTGTACTTCTTATCAGTTCATATAACTTAATAAATCTTGTACTCACAAAGTGGGTCCGACATCAAATGTACACATGATTTCCGAATTGCTATGCTTAGTTCGGTTCCCATTTGTGTCGGGGTGGTCTTTAGCGAGGGAATAGTTGTCTTGGTTAAGCACGAACGTTTCGCCCGCAACGAGATTCGTGTTGAAGATGCCTTTGTTTCGGTTGCTGGTGAAGAAGTTTTACAGCCCAGCTGCGAGCGTAGTATTGCGGCCACAGGTTACACCAAAAATGCCGATGACTAACCACCCACTGCACCAGTTTCGCAGTTTAAGCAAGCGACGTTTGACGAGGGCTGCTATTGATTGTTTGAACACAGTCGCTCTGCAGGACGCATATATCCACCATCACAGTCGTTATTTCAACCAGTTTGCTGATAAGAAAAGCAATCAAGAAGCAAAGGAACTTTACTGGCGTTTATTACCGGCTTACCTTCTCATGACCTTCGTGAAGTCATTTGTGCAAAATCACAATTAGGACCGCTTTATAACGTGATCGTTCAAGTATAATTCCGTATCTTCACCAATGTAAAAATTGACAAGCCTCCGACAAAGATAACCCCAAAGGCTGCCGGGATTGCGAACGCATATTGCAGAGGCGGGAACAGACCGTGAATCCAATGATCTTCTTCAATCGGCATACACAGCAGCCCCAAATCCCAGAAGAAATAATAAACGAATACGAATACAATGAGTGCTACGCCACAGAAGAATTTTATCAACGAAAGAATTTGACGCTTTTAATAGCAGGAAAATAACACAATATGTACCATTATACGCACCTACTTCTGCCTCATTGTTCCCAATTTGATCAAAAACACCTTCATAATTTACCCTCGAACTCAAATTCCTCTCCACTCAGTCAACCTATCGATTACACTTCGTATATACACTGTAAGATTTCTAACCTGACAACTAATCGGAGATCGCCAACCCGCTACCACGTTTTTTCTTTTCCCCCGACTATCACTTCTCTTCTTGGGTGGCGGCCACTACGTGCACACTTCACTGCCATGTGGCTGTCAAATCCTCTTGACCTCCCACGACAAAATTGACGTCAGATGTGCGCTCGTCGCAACCAACGTGAAATGACAAGCCACCTAGCAGCAAGGTGTGTTAGTAGTGGTCGCCAGCGGCGTCACATGATTCATTACAAAATGAATCTTCCCATCGTTTCCTGAGCTTCCCACCTGGACGTGCTCCTTGCGCTTTACCCCTCAGTGTTCATCTGGGGAGCCTGTGCTCTTCTATTCTCTCCACATGCTCTGTCCATTGTAGTTTGCCTAGCTTTACGTATGTGGATACCACTCTATTCTACGCTTTTTTTCTTAGCACTATAACCCCTCTCGGGCCTTCGCTTCCTGCAAATAGCGCCTCCAAGTATATCGGTCCATTGACCGCGTCTTCCAATTTCGAAACCCGAGCAGCGATGAACTGTCTTCGTCGATCGAGTCAGACGAGCATTTCCTCGGTTTCCCCACTCGCCTCCGGCCTTCAGTTCTCCCAACGAATACCTTTTTGGGTATACGTTGTTCGTCCATACGATTCATGTGGCCAGCCCATTGTAGCTTCCGCAATCTTACAATCGTTGAGATCTCCGGATCGTCAAAAATTTGTGCAAAATCACAATTAGGACCACTTCATAACGTGATCGTTCAAGTATAATTCCGTATCTTTACCAATGTAAAAATTGACAAGCCTCCGACGAAGATAACCCCAAAGGCTGCCGGGATTGCGAACGCATATTGCAGAGGCGGGAACAGACCGTGAATCCAATGATCTTCTTCAATCGGCATACACAGCAGCCCCAAATCCCAGAAGAAATAATAAACGAATACGAGTACAATGAGTGCTACGCCACAGAAGAATTTTATCAACGAAAGAATTTGACGCTTTTAATAGCAGGAAAATAACACAATATGTAGCATTATACGCACCTACTTCTGCCTCATTGTTCCCAATTTGATCAAAAACACCTTCATAATTTACCCTCGAACTCAAATTCCTCTCCACTCAGTCAACCTATCGATTACACTTCGTATATACACTGTAAGATTTCTAACCTGACAACTAATCGGAGATCGCCAACCCGCTACCACGTTTTTTCTTTTCCCCCGACTATCACTTCTCTTCTTGGGTGGCGGCCACTACGTGCACACTTCACTGCCATGTGGCTGTCAAATCCTCTTGACCTCCCACGACAAAATTGACGTCGGATGTGCGCTCGTCGCAACCAACGTGAAATGACAAGCCACCTAGCAGCAAGGTCTGTTAGTAGTGGTCGCCAGCGGCGTCACATGATTCATTACAAAATGAATCTTCCCATCGTTTCCTGAGCTTCCCACCTGGACGTGCTCCTTGCGCTTTACCCCTCAGTGTTCATCTAGGGAGCCTGTGCTCTTCTATTCTCTCCACATGCTCTGTTCATTGTAGTTTGCCTAGCTTTACGTATGTGGATACCACTCTATTCTACGCTTTTTTTCTTAGCACTATAGCCCCTCTCGGGCCTTCGCTTCCTGCAAATAGCGCCTCCAAGTATATCGGTCCATTGATCGCGTCTTCCAATTTCGAAACCCGAGCAGCGATGAACTGTCTTCGTCGATCGAGTCAGACGAGCATTTCCTCGGTTTCCCCACTGGCCTCCGGCCTTCAGTTCTCCCAACGAATACCTTTTTGGGTATACGTTGTTCGTCCATACGATTCATGTGGCCAGCCCATTGTAGCTTCCGCAATCTTACAATCGTTGAGATCTCCGGATCGTCAAAAATTTCATACAGCTCATGGTTGTATCGAAATCGCCTTTGGTCCCCGTCAAGCTTCGCTCTGATTATTTGCCTCAGGACCCGTCGCTCAAAGGCGTTCAATATATTTGTGGGTGCTTGGGTTAGGGTCCATGTTTCACACCCATAGCATAACACAGATCTTATCACAGATTTTTGTACTTGGAGCTTTGTTTTCCTGTGTATGCAGCTGGTCTTCAAGATCGTCAATACTGAATAAAATATTTTATTTGCGAGCTGTACTCTTCGGCGTATTTCGTCTCTTTGATTGCCCGTTTTCGTTATTTTGGCGCCTAGATACACAAACTTGTTAGCATTTTTGATAATATATTCGCCAAGTGTGATATTTTGTAGACTTGAGATATTTTTTCTTGACTGCGTCATGAGCTTTGTTTTATTTTCATTGATTTGTAGCCCTAGTAGTTTTGCTTTGCTGTCGAGTTTCAGGAAAAATTAATGACCGTGACAAAATGTTTATGCCATCCGCATAGGCTACTACATGGCTTGACTTGAATAGTAATGTACCTCGCGTATCGACAGGTAGCTTCCTTATGATGTACTCTAGGGCCAAATTGAACAGCAATAGGGCCAGCCCATCTTGCTGCTTAAGTCCGATATTTGTGTCGAAGGCATCGGTGAGTTGGTTATCGATGCGGACTTGCGAGGTCATCGACGTCATTGTCATTTTGGTAAGGCGGACTAATTTGGCTGAGATACTAAAGCAAAGCATTATTTGATACAGTACGTTACGATCAATACTGTCGTATGCTTGCTTGAAGTCAACGAAAATTTAGTGAACGTCTATGCTGAACTCCCAGCACTTTTCAAGTACCTGCTTGACTGTGAGCAATTGGTCTATTGTCGATCTGCCTGCTCTAAAACCACCTTGATACTCCCCAATACTACTGTTGGCGTATGATCCGATTTTATTTTCTAAGATCTTTGAAAATACTTTGTACACCTCTATAATTTTTGCACTGTAGCTTGTCACCTTTTTTGTGGATCAGGTATATAATTGATTGGCCCACTTTTATGCTGACGATTAACTTCCAGCTCAAGTTCCTATGTCAATGTATCCAAATACAGAAGAAAGTTTCTTTTGCAAATACATATGACATATTTCTCAACATTCAATTAATTCATATTCAATTAATACCTGCATAAGAAAATTTGAATAACTTTATGTATGTAACCGTACATCTACCTATCTAACTACAGCTTGTTGGATTAAAAACAAGAAAATAAATGATTGAGTCATGGAGGCAAGACGCATCGAGCTACTTGGAACTTTTCGTTATTTTTAGGAACTTAGAATTTTTTGAAATTTTTAGCAGGGCTAGGGGAGGATAAGTGAAATGCTAGGAATGCTAGTTGTAATGTGACGCCTACGCCCGGGAATCGAAGTGATTCCGATCCCGAACCCTGGCAACTGGCCAGATGGATATGTCCTCGAAGTGCCAGCGGACTTCATCTGTCGTGCAGATATCGTTGTGCAGAAAATATTTTTTTCTGTCCAAATATTTAGATCCGTGGATATAAATATTCGAAATATAGAATTAATCCCAAACCCCGGCACATTTCGAGACATAGCCATCTGGAAATGCCCCTCCACCGTGGCCATCGATAAAACTATGCCACTCCACACCCAGATGTTTTGTCCGAGGTGACAACCTGGGATTTTGACAGCCATATGGCGTGCCATTCCACACACAGATGTTTTGTCCGAGGTGACAACCGGGATTTTTGACAGCCACATGGCGGCGAGGAAAAAGAGAAATTAACGTTTTGTGGTGATCGGTGGTTCGTGATCTTGACGATCGTTTGTGTGTAGGATTTGGTCGGAGCGAGGCGTACCCAAGGAAACAAAAGGGAACTCTGTCAAACTCAGCAAGAGGATCGGCGGGCTCCAATCATGAAAGAGGTGAGCGGAAAGGCATCAGAAGACCATCGCGAGCTATGAGAAGGAATCCTGAACGAAAATTGTTGCGTTCGTATGATAATGTAAACAATTTTCTTGAATGGTCTGATGTCTTTTTTGAAAAGTGGTGACAATTGTGACAATGAACTGACTCGGTATTGTGATCCACTAGAGCTTTGCTGCTATTATTGCGAAGCTATGCAGCGGCTGATCACCTCATCAAATTTAACGTTGCGTGAACTGCGGACTAAGTGGGAATATACCTTCGATAAAACAATTTCTCTTAATGAATCCAGTAGGAGAATAATTCAAAACCAAAATGATTTGACACTTCTTAATGCGGAAGTTCGAAGTAATGCTTGCTACTTTGTTCAGATTGATCAATTGGCATATCGCTTGCAATCCGCAGTACAGATTGCAGTCTTCGGTAAAATTGATGAATACCTAGCATCTATCGACGCAAGTCTTTTATTTATACAAAAAAACGATACTTGTAAAGATTCAGCAACGTACATTGTACGGTATAAACATATGCTCTTAAAAGTTATCAACGTTATTCGCGGGTATGCTTCTCGAATTAGGAAAACTTGCACAAACTGTTCTTAATTATTTTAAAATGAATGCATCAAAACTAAATCTCATCCCAAGTAGACTTTCAAGCACGAAATATAAAACTCCAAAACGCAGAAATGGTCGTGTTTTTTTTTTATCTGTAATTTTTGTTTGCTGAACGATATATTTCGTTACAATGTGCTAGAAAAATTATTGTTGGAAAAGATTCTTAAAATTTTCAAGTGCTAAAAAGAATTTTTTTTTCAAACAAATGTGTAGTGAAATAAATATTGAATATGTATAAATAACAGTATTTTACAGTTTATTTTGCGTTGAATATTTTTTTTTAATTTAAACAACATTCATCTATATTGATTATGAAAAAGAAATAACTAACTGAGAACATCTGTAAACATTTTTATTACGGTTTATATATTTTTATTTAGTATTTTTGCTACGTATATTGTATAAGGAAAGAAAATTCAGAGACAATGAATTAGTTAAAACGTAAGATATATATATATATATATATATCTAAATGCAGATGAGTAGTGAAAACCTATTTACATATTTTATGGCACATTTTGTTTGTAAGCGCAATTTAATTTTTTTTATTAGTTGTATCGTACGTTAATTTTCAAGTAATTTGTAAAGTAGAAGAAAAGAAATGAAATTAACCGCAGAGACAATACTAATGGCCATTATTATATATTGATGCAATGTATAAAAGTTGACTTTCCTATTTTAAAAGCCACCACACTTTAATTGTTCAAAGATATTAAAGGTATAATTGTAAAAATGTCAAATTCCACTTTCGTTTTTTTTATGTATTAAATACTTCTTGATGCTAAATTTCATTTCAAAGAAAAACTAGAAAATTGAGGTAAATTCAATCATCGAAAAGTCTCGCAAAACGGTATCAAAGGATTATATGAAGACCTTGAAAATTATCAGAAAGTAAATAATGTTGGATTCATAATTATTATTTGCATTCAATTTACAATTTTATCATATATGAATGATTATGATTTTATCATATGAAAGATTCACAATTTTCTTCAATTCAGAATTCAATACTATAAATTTTCGAAAATGAAATCGTTCTACAATATTTATATAATACCAAATAAGTTTTGTTTTTTTATTTTAAGTTTAACATTGTGATGGAATCATCTTCATTATTCAAACACCTTCCTGATGTATTTAAATTTACATATCAATATTATCTTTAATAAGTTTTTTAGATTTTAAGAGAAAAAAAAGAGGAAATTTATAAAAACGAAACTAGAGTTAAGCGAGATATTGATTAAATAATGACTTGAGAGAGCGAGAGGAAAGTTGATGTGCGAGGAAATATTTCGAGACATACAGAATTTGAAATAATTAAGATAAAAACTCGTTTAATTGTGAAATTGATTTAAATAATTCTACTGCTTCGAGATAAACTAATAGAATAAAAAAATGAATTGCTAGATAACTAACGACTTTCCTTTTCAGTGGCTCGTTTTTTTTTTCAGCGTGAAAGGGAAGTGCAGGGTAGGTATGCCGTCGCGAGGTTAGGGTTTCGACAAATCCGCTGAAGTCGGTTTCACGTCGCGCGCGGTACGCGGTACCTTTGATTGTTTCGTCATTTCCTTAGAGTAGCTTTCTTCGATTTAAGTTCGAGTAGCATATTTTTCGGTACCGCGTCGGTGAATCGGTAACGCGCCTATGGGAGTTTGTAGCGTTTTTGATTTGAGATCTGTGGATAGATCACATCCAGAATTAACGTAATATAGGTTTCTCGTTCTGGATGAGTAATTGTTGACGCGTTTGGAAAACGGGCAAGTTCAGGTGACTGAAATATTGTAATTGAGTGTAATCCATTCGGAGACCCGCGACCGAAATCCTCTCCGAACTAGCTGGCCGACAAGCAGTCACCGCGTGAATGGATTACGGTGCACGGATTGGTTGACCTGTTGGTACCATCCGTTGGCACTACTCAGACTTAACGTCTAGAACCGATGAGAGGTCGGTTCCGCGTTCGATCTGACAGTAGAAAATCATTACATAGTCCATTGCGTTTTCCGCAGTTTTACAATTGTTAAGACCTCCGGCTCTTCAAAAATTTCATACAGCTCATGGTTGTATCGAATTCGCCATTGGTCCCCGTCTAGTTTCGCTCCAATTATTCGCCTCAGGACCCATCACTCAAAGGCGTTCAATATATTTGCAGATGCTTGAGTTAGGTGCCATGTTTTATACCCACAGCATCACAGATTCGTATACTTGGAGCTTTGTTTTCATGTGTATGCAGCTGGTCTTCAAGAACGCCAAAACTGAATAAAATATTTTATTTGCGAGCTGTATTTTTGGGGTATTTCGTTTCTTTCGTTACTGGTTCTCGTTATTATGGCACCTAAATACATAAATTTGCTCACATTGTCGATATTGTATTCACCAAGTGTGATATTTTATGTACTTGAGGTACTTTTTCTCGACTGCATTTTGAGCTTTGTTTTATTTTTATTGCTTTGTTGCCCTAGTAGTTTTACTTTGCTGTTGAGTTTGAGGGAAAGTTCTTTGGCAGCTTTTAATGACTGTGATAAAATGTTGATGTCATCCGCATAGGCTACTACTTGCTCGATTTGTATAATAATGTACCTCGTGTATCGATAGGTACTTTCCTTATGACGTTATCTAGAGCTAAATTGAATAGCAAGGGGCCAGCTCATCTCCCTGTTTTAGTCCGATATTTGTGTCGAAGGCATTGGTGAGTTGGTTATTGATACGTACTTGGGACGCCGTCGACGTTATTGTCATTATGGTAAGATGAACAAATTTGGCTGGGATGCTAAAGCAAAGCATTATTTGGTACAGTACGTTACGATCTATACTGTCGTATGCTTCCTTAAAATGAACAATAATTTTGTGTACGGCCATGTTAAACTCCCAGCACTTTTCAAGTACCTGCTTGACTGTGAACAATTGGACTATCGTCGATCTTCCTGCTCTAAAACCACCTTGATACTCCCCAATAATACTGTTGGCGTATGATCTAATTTTATTTTGTAAGATCTATGAAAATATTTTGCCTCTATAATTTTCGCACTGTAGCTTGTCACCTTTTTTGTGGATAGGGAATATAATTGATTGGCTCCACTTATTTGTCATATGTACTTGTTGCCAAATGTGCTGGATGTCTTTATGAGCTTTAAGAACACTGCTACCACCATATTTGATGAGTTCGTTGAGACCTTGCATTTTATCATTCTTTTTGGCTTTGATGATGGAACAAACTTCATCCAGAGTTGGTAGGGTCAATGGAAGCTCTCCGCAGACATCTACAGGCTCCGATGCTCTGGAGCTGTGCGGAAGAATAAGGAGGTTCTTGAAATATGATGCCCATCTTTCCATAATCTTGGTTTGATCAGCGATGATATTGCCGATGTCTCCACGACAGATCGTGTTTTTAGGCTGATAACCACATTCCAGGCTTTATTGCTTGCCAAACTCACATCTATATTTCTCAATTGGTCATCATAGCATTTTATTTTCTTAGTTCTAATTATCTTATTCACTACTCTTCTGTTATTTTCATGGTGTTCTCTTCATCCTGGTTTTCCTAGCTAAGTATTCTTTGTACGCCTGATTTTTTTTGCTAACGCATCCTGGCACTCATCATCGAACCAATCATTTCTCTTGCGCCAGGCTCGATGTCCGATTGTTTGTTCTGCCACGGTCTTAATTGCCACTTTCACTTCCATCCAGAGTTCGTTGCTTGTTTTTAGTGATGCGTCTGATAAGGTGGGAGTCACATGGATTTTGAGGGTCTAGATTTAACCAGGTGCAAGGCCAATTGGTTTTCAACAAATTGCTAGGCAAAGCCAACCAGCAAGAATCAACGATTAGTAGTCATTTGAATTTTCCTTGCCTGTTTCACTGTTTATTTATTTTATTTTTGCTTGCTAAGCGAAACTGTCTTTCCGAAAAGCGTGAAAAAGAATTTAATTTTAAAACCTCTTCGCCGTTCCTATCAACATTATTTCTGTTATGCATCAATCTTATTGTGGTTCCAGTAGATGTCTTGAATATTTACGATTGTGGCAGTCATGACAGATACGACAAGTAGATGTCACTGACCACAGCAGCGGTGTTGCAGAATCGCTATCAGAACGACCACTGTCAAAGTCAACTCACTCTTCATCTACATCCAGTCAAGTCCGGACGTACACGAATGCACTTCCTAGCTTTATCAACATAAATGGCATCAGCCATCTTGAATTACTATCAAGTATTGTTAGTTTACAATTAGTGAAATAAAGTTTCAAAGATAAATATTTTCGATACTCTGATATTGGTGACCCCAAGTGCAGTGACACGCAGAGTTTCATTAGTATTGAATACCCGTTAGTTTCATATCACATACCTAGTCAGCGTTGTTACATTTGCATGCCTGACCTCACCCAGTCATGGGTTACATGCCCAAGAGCCCGAAAACGCTATTGAATTTGCATGCCCGACTTCGCACTACGGTCGCATGCCCGGTCAGTGATATTTGCTCGGTCAGCGATATTTACCAAACAACCCGTCGATGTCCCAACGCGTATCCAATCAACAGCCACCACGGCAGCAGCAACCCGCCATTACCCCAACCGCATCGACAAACGTCATCACGTGCCGCCATACCGTTTCGTGAGTTTGTTCGTGATATTCTGTTTCCATGAGGATATTACCAAGGAGGAAGTACTATGGTGGTCACGATACATACAAGTAGATGTAACTGGCCACAGCAGCGGTGTTGCAGAATCGCTGTCAGATGATTGCTGTCAAAGTCATCTACATCACAATGTACTCCATAACATTATCAACATAAATGGCATCAGCCATCTCGAATTATTATCAAATATTCTTAGTTTACCATTACCGAAATAAAGATTCAAAGATAAATATAAGGTTGTTGTATTGGAAAAGTTTAGAGTTTGTACGAGGTTGTTTTTTTCCAATGTTATATTTTCTTTTCTATTCAAACAGTTTAGAACTTATGCAAGTTTGTTGTGGTGGGTCTATAGAGTTTACACTTTTCACTGTAATATTCAAACAGTTTAGATCAACAAGATTTGCAACTTCTATTCGTTAAAGAAATTCTTATCGTAACAGAAATTCTTGGAGTTGCTATGGCTCACAAAGATCACCTAAGTACCAGAAGACATCTTGGAGCTTCGTCGTAGATATAGTTGGCTTAGAAAGCTACTCGCAAGGATCTGCTACCACAATTTAAATATGGTCAACTGGGAGTATGAACGTATTCATCCAGTGAGTACGTCTCTAAATCGAATGATCTCGAGGTGAACCATGGCTTTTGCTAATGAGTGATTTGAACAGGCTCTGGAAATTATCAAACCAGGCCCTTGCATGTTTCTTCATATTAGTAGGATAACTGGCATAAAAAGCCTGCCTGGGATCCTTACTTATGATGGTTTCATGCTCATGGATGACAAAGTTATCGCTGACTCTATTGCAAAATGTTTTGCGAAAGTTCTTCAAGGAGAGAAAGCAAGTACGGGCTCTTCCATTACTTTGCTTGTGAGCAGCGCCAAAACAAATTTCAACAAGGACCACGAGCAATTGTGCTTGACCAGATTCTCTGATTTGAATCTCTCTGACGCCATGTTCTGTTTGTCAGTCCTGAGAGACTCACTTTATTGGCACTGGAGCAAAATTTCGAAAAATAAGTAGGCTGATGGAATCCCCAATTATATGTTTAAAAAGCTTCCCTATGTTTTCTTTGTTCTCCTCATGACAATTCTGAATAATTGCATAAAGATTTGCTACTTCTCTCAGCAATGGAAATGTGCAAAAATATTCGCAATACCCAAGAAATTGGGCAGTACTAACGTTGTCGATACTCATCCGAATTCAGAAAAGCCCACTTCACGGTAGTTCTATGGCCGTATTCCAAGCCGATATAATGAGAAGTTGTCGCAACAATAAGCTTGTTGTAGCTTGCCTGATTGATGTAGCGAAAGCCTTTGACTCTGTATGGATCCACTGATCTCTATTGATAAATTTTGGCTTTCCGGCTCATATTGCGAAATAAAGGCAGCTTCATGAGGAGACGAATTGCCTTGGTGGTAGCTGGTTGAACTGAGCCCGACCCATTTTGAATTGACCTGGGGGTCCCACAGAGGTCTATATGAGGCCCATTTTTTCAACATATGTACCTCTGACATCCCGGGTCTAAGAGGTAAATATGAGCCCGAAATCCAGGTCTTACTGCATACTACCGGAAAGGATCTCCACAAAAACGTTGGTTGTCGTGCAGGAGGCATCTGTGACTTCAGAATTAAGTTGAATGGGCAGGTGGTGCACTGCTCCAGGCAAACAACGTACTTGGGGGTAGTTTTTGGTAAGAATGCTATCTTCAGTACTTAGTCAAGGTTTTGGCCTATAAAACCCCGACCCCGATCACATATGCAGTGATGATGTGGGAAGGAGCTACAAATGTAGTGAAAAATTGCGGGGCGTATACAAATGGGAGGATGAACGATCTTACCCAACGAGGCACTTTATCAGGAGGCAGCGATGGAGCCAATCAAATCATATGCGAATAAGCTAGTGGCATCAGTAGTAAGGAGAACCGCCGAGCTCAATGCGGAAGTAGTTAGGGCAGCGACGGATAATCATTTAATGGATGCAGTAAACGAGTAGTTTTAGGGTTTGTTTTTAAGAAACTCAATTTTAAAATCTCATTTTTAAAGCTAATGAATTTAACGCTTAATTTTTATTATATACATGTTGGATAATGTTGTGGGTGTCAACATTTTAAAGTATTGTTTTTATTGAAAAGATTAATATTGCAAATTAATAAATTAAATGATTATTGAGCTCTGAAAAAAGCCATAAGGCATAAACTGTATGAATATTGTTAGGCTAAATTGCTTATAAATTGTATATACTTAAAAATTAGAAAAACACCAAATAAAGATCTTGAATCAAAAACAAAAAGTTTTGAGTCAGGGGGAATTTTGATAAATAAATTGACAACATTTTTTTTCAAGTTACTCTGACAAAGTACTTGTAACTAAAATTTATTTGCTGTTATCAGCGAACCAACATATTTTCCTTGCCTGAACAAAATATCTTTAATTTTCTCCTTGTTATCATTTTAATTTGTTTTTTTTTTCAAGGATTTCGTTTCACAGTTGTCAATCATTTCTGACCCAACATTTACTTTCGATGCTTAAAGCTATCATAGTTTTAGACGAAAGCGTGCTGTAATTCCAGCCAGATGGACAGACTGGTCTTGATTTCAATTCTAACTAATAATAAATATGAAAGTACTATATCCCAAAGTCAAAGTCAAAGTGAAAATCACTTTATTGAATTCTAATCTATACATTTTCAAAGAATATAAAGCAAATTCAAAAAAATAAAAATACTGAAACTTAATGGCCTAAATGGCTCTCTAAATTTATGCATTGTTAATTTAAAACCTTTAATCAAAAAACACAATATCAAATCCAATTTAATTAAAATTAGTACATATTTTTGGATTCAATTGAAAAAAGGAAAAAAAGCCAACCAATACTACTCAAAACAACTATAATATTAACACAAAAGTGAACTTTTATCCTACATATAACATGTTATAACCTAATTCTTAACAAATTCAATCAAAAACTTTATCTCATACTAACACAATGCTATCAGAATATTCCGGAATTCAACGTTAAACCTACTATCATAAACATAACATATACCTATCCTGAATATTGAAGCCTATTCCTAATTTTTAACATAAACAACAACAACACTAAATGCAACAATAATGAGCTGAAACTCAAAACTAAGTAACGAAAAACACAAAAAAAACATATAACCACGAATAATTAAGACATTGTTATCCAGCCAACAAAACCTAGATTGCTTCATCTGAGCTCGACCGGCCTGAACGAATCTAGCAAATGAGTATCTCCATTGGGATTGTTGGTCTCGTAAAATTCCCGTCCATATGGGTGATATATAATTGGGACACCATCAGAATCAAAAACATATCAATTCATGTCCAAATACACGAAGAACGAAGCCAGTCATGAGATAAGCCTCAATATATCCGTCTGTAAGGTGGAACGCCTATGAAATTTAGAGGATTTTGCTCAGTTACAGATCTTGCAATATGATTCCGTAGAAGTTTCAATATGAAGATATCGACTCTCGTCGCTTTAGCAATTTGATAAATTTATCTATTTGATATATAGTGTTTCTAATCCGTCTCAGGTTTTCTGTATAAACCAATATATGCACGAAGACATTTCCTTTGGGAAACTCTTAATCTTTTCCTAGTACTAGCACTTTGGTTGTACCAGATCTGATATCCATATGTCAAAACTAGTGTAACCAGAGTCTTGCAACAAATGTTCAGTATAGTATATAGCAGATACTAATCGAGATGAACACCGAGGTATTGAGCACAGGATTTATGTGGAACCCGTTCTGAACTACCTTCACCAGCCATAATGTGAATATCCTTCCAATTATGTTTCAGGTCTTGTCTGAACCATGTCTGCGTTGTCTGAAACAAAAGTGTTTCGCACTTTTACGCATTGATTTGCATTCGCTTATTGTCAGTGTAGAGCTGCAAATCATTGAACATTTTTTGAAGATTGCTCTGAACTATTGTAGCTTTTCGGTCTGCTGTAGAGATGATCAGAACATCAGCAAGCGCTATCAATCATCGCGTTGGCGAGACGTTCAAATCAAAGCCGTTCAATAGCTTGCGAATGAATATTGAGAAGAGCAGAGGCGCAGTATTTCTTCCCTACCGTAGGCCATTCAAGACTTTGAAGTCGCACATTGTCATCAGAATATTCATATCCGAATAACCCAAAAAGTAGTCAGTTGAAATTATTAACTTTTTTCGCTATCGAAGTTGGATCACAAATAAATCAAGATTTTTAAAACTCAGTATTTTTTGTTCTTCGAGTTCTCGTTTTAAATATGTACCAATAGTGCAGACTATATTAAAATTATACAGAATTCTACATATTCACAATAAAAAGCAGAGCCGCCAACTGTACACAACTACAATGCCGGATCGGCCAACAGAGAAGTCAGCAAAACACTCACACATCCAATCGTAAGTGAAAAAACTTTTCAACAAAATGGCCATTGAAGCAATGCTCGTCGGATATGTTCATGTACGGAAAAATTCGCGTTGTATGGTGAAGTGAACGGTCCGGAGTGTGTTAAATTCGTTAATGGCACCCTAAAGGGTGTAGTTCAACTTTCCAATATCAAGTGTTTGCAAAAGTAGTTACGCGCGTGTAGAAAGAGTTGATTTCGTGTAGCCCGAAAACGACCTTACGCTAAGAACTTTTCAATAATCGTAATTACGTTTAGTGTGAAATTTGGTATCGTTACGGCGGTGGAGCGTATTTTTTTATAGTTTGGTGCATTTCGGGGCGGGAAATCGGTCAAAGAGATATACTTATGCAAAGCAAAGCTTGCGAGACACGGATACGTCGTAATTGAGAATTCCGTTCGTTGCGTGGTTTTTTCGCCGTGTTCTTGAGAAAGAAAATGTCGGATTTGAGTGAAAGTGATGACGGGCCGTCTAGGTGGAATCGTCATCGTCGCGGCAATGGTAAAAATAATCGCAAAATCGTAATGCGCATTGAATTCGACGATTCGGACGATACAAGCAGTTGTAGTGAATCGCAAAATGAGAATGAAGAGGAGGCCGTAAGGCCTTCCGCCAGGGGGCTGCGGGGAAGAGGTGGCGGTAAGCGCTTGATCTCGAGCGACGAAGATAGTTGCTCAAGTGGCAGTGAAGTAAGTTTTCCCAAGCGGACTTTTGTATTGAAATAAGTCTAAAGAACAAAAACTAGCTCGTGTTCTGAACGAAAATGTCATGATTTTCTTTTCAGATCGTTCGCACAGTCGTTCGGCGAGGTGGAAACAAGCGGAAAGCGGTCATCATCGAAGAAGACCCACCGGTCGATGAACCGCACACGTCAACCGCAGTTCAAAACACTCCATCTAGTAGCGGTAACGCGCAAGTCCCACTCTTAGGTGAAGATGGGTTTGCATCCGATAGCAGCAACGATGACCTGGAAAAGTGTCCAATTTGCCTTCTTTCATTGCGAAATCAAGAAATTGGAAAACCGTCGGTGTGCGATCACTTGTTCTGTGCAATATGTATCGAGGAATGGTCGCGCAATGTGCGCACCTGCCCTATCGACCGCCAAGCCTTCGATTCGATCGTGGTACAACGTTCTATCAATAATCGGGAATTTGTGCGTCTAATCCAGGTTGAAGAAACCAAAAAGGCCGAGTTCGAAGATGAAGTCGAAGAGATCTTCGAAGATCCAGTTGCCACCGAACTGGAGCACTGCCAAATCTGTCATCGTCCTGATCGAGAAGATGTCATGCTTCTATGCGATGGTTGCAATCATGGTTACCACATGGACTGCCTGAGTAACCCGCTTACCCAAATACCTGATGGGTTTTGGTATTGCGACAATTGTTTCCAATCTGAAGAAGAAGATATTCAGGAGAATCTGAATGAGTTGTATGAAGATTTGCGTGAGATGGGTATCCCAGAAACACGTCTTCGTGTAAGAGAAATTCGTCAACCTAGAATTCCAAGGACTCGCCAGAGTGAGCGGATACGAGCAAGTATTATGGCTCGGACCCGCAGGTCTAGCACGAGAATCACAACCGAAATGGACTTTGCCCAGCCGGAATCAAGCAACAATTTAAGAGCGGCTACTAGTTCACGCTCAACGGCATCAGCTTCTCGCTCCCGCACAACTAGGAAACGTCGCAGCCGACGACGTACGGGACGTCAGCGGAGGACGTACGTGGTTGAATATGATGTGGATAACTTTGACCAAAAGTTTGAGATTAAAACTACAAAGAGAGTAATACGAAAGAAGAAAAGCAGCAAACGCGGGAAACGACGAGGTCGTAGGAAGGCAACAGTGAGGACGACCGGTACTCACCAGAGAAATGTTGAGTTGCAGGAATATATATCGCAACGAGCTGCTCGAGAAAGTGGATCTTCATTGCCGCAGCCACGATTCAGTATATTTGGAGCTGCAAATGACCTAGAGTATTTCTCCGATGAAAGCGAGAATAGCGCTGCTGGTGGGGATCCTGAAGTTGGACGAGGATCTGGTGGTGGTGCAGCAATTCAAACGTCAATTCGTATTCACAGCTTTTCGTCTAGTCGATCACATTCACGTCGAAAGGCACTCATTCGTGACCTGGATCAACCTCGGCAAGTCGACCTACTTTCGAGTATAATGGATATGCAAGATCGTTTTCACAATGCCACTCGACAAAATCACATAAACCAAGTGACAATTGGCCCTGATGGAACACTCAATCTGCCCAGCAAGAAAGATGGAGAGGGTGAAAAGAAAAAGGGAGATCAGAAGGAAAACAAAAATGTATCACCGAGTGATGTGAACCAAGCTCCGATGTATCCTCGCGGAGGCGGAAACAACTACACAAACACTGGAGGTACTAGTGGAGGTGGAGGCGGAGGTGGCGGATATAATAATCGCTTCAACAACCAATCCAATTACCGTAATTCAACCGGTGGAGGAGGCGGAGGCAATGGAGGCCAATTTAGAAGTGGAAGCTCAGGAGGCAGCGGTAATGGCAGCAGTGGAGGCTTTCTATTTAATGCATTTCGCCGTGACAATAACTTTTCTTCAGATGGGAATTTTCTACAGAATCGTTTGAACAACGCAGACAACAACAATTCCAATCGGGATCGTTTTAGGCAAAACCAAAACCAGCAGCAAAGGCAAAATCAGAACAATCAAAATCGCTTCTCGGGATCTTCAAGTTTGGGAAGCAGTAATGATAGTTTCAATCGGAGCCTCGGTGATATATCTTCAAGCTCGTTAAGAGACTCTAATTCAAACAGACCACAAACGTCGCTTCTGTTCAGTATTGGGCCCATTTCGTTGTTCGACACTCCGACCAAATCTGATTCGGTGGGCCAATCATCAAGTACGCCATCGAGTTTGGGACCGAGTTCGGGACTGAGTTCGTTGTCATTGAGGAGTGGAGGAAATTTTCTTTCAATTCCGGCAAAACCCAATGATAACTTAACCACTCCAGGAAACTTCAATTCGGCTCCTAGCGCTATGCCAATGAATAGTGGAAATTTCTTGTCAACACCGGCCAAGTCTTTTACTACAGATTTGTCAGCACCACCACCAAGCACGCCGATGTCATTACCACCTCCTAGTAATCCGCTGTCGGTACCACCTCCTAGCACTCCGCTATCGGTACCACCCCCAGGAACGCCAATGTCATTGCCACCACCAAGCGCTCCCATGTCGGTGCCGCCACCAAGCACTCCCATATCAGTGCCACCTCTAATCAACCCGATGTCTGCTCTACTTCCAAGTGCTCCAATAAACTATAGCATGAGCAATGTCGCGATTCCAATGACTACAGGTAGCAATTTCCTACCAATGCACCAGCCACCGCCACCCGTATTGCCTGTTTATGGTCCAATGAACCTACCCGCTTTAGATTCAGCTCCCCCACCGACAGTTGGTATAAGTCATCAAACAAACACCAATGAAGCACCTATGCCTGATGTCGCCCCTGCGGTTCCACCACTGGCACCTCCTCCATGGAACTCAAATTTGTTCCGTTTGACTAGCGATTATGCTGATAGTAACGATGATGAAGATAATGATTCTGATTGTCCAAATTTTTCGGTATATTCAGCTGAATCATTTCAAGTGGCACGATCTTCCGAAACGACTAGCGGCGGAGTTGCTTCGTCGACCAGCAAAAAAGACAGCAACAATAGTAATCGACAGGTAGGGTAAAATTAACAATTATTCAATTAATATTGCCTCTTTTTTGCATGCCCATGAGCACAGGTTGAACTTTGTCAAGAATGCAAATTTATCTACCCATCAAGAATTTGTAGAAGAAATTTGAGTCGTTTTAATGAAATTTAAGACAAAACTCAGCACTTTTTGCATAATTACATATTAATTGGTTGTAAAGGTAGTTCAGTTCAATATCCCCCGGAAAAAATTATTTATGAGTAATTAAACAATGAAGGAGCTAAACTAGTAGCTCTTTTCAGGCAAATTATGGAGCTTTTGTTGAGAGGTCACTTGATTTAAATCATATTTTGAAAGAAAATCAGCTTTATTTAGCAGAAGTAAAAGTTTAGTTTTCAATTAATTTTAGAATTAGGGTCGTTTGTTGGCAATAGGGCATTTTGTGAGAATAAAATATTTTCGTTCATGCTAAGCATTTGAAATATGATTTTCATTGTCTTCATACGCTCTCTGTTCACTTGCGCTCTTGTATACTGTATAATTCGAAACCGATTTAGAATCATTTGCCACAATAGCATAATTTAAATTGTCTTTATTATGGATAAAATAATTAACTGAAACCACTTTGGAATTCATTTAACGTACATCTTGTCAATATTACGTCATGTTGGAATTGGCTTTATTTTTATACATAAATGAACAGTTCGATTGTCGCGAAATATTTTGACCATACACGAATACATCCGTTTAGAACGAGTTCTTTCATTTAAGGATTGCGTCAGATGGAATTAGCAAAAAAGTGAACAGATCGCACCATTATCAGAAAAGTTGAGCGAGATTTGACTTCTGACATTGCAATTGCATTCACAAAAAAAAAAAAAAATGTTTTTCCATCTCCCCTGTTTAACAAAAACAGGAATCCATAGATGAGTACTGTGGAAATTTGATTGGCCTGTCCTGCCGGCACTTAGAACAGCGTTTAACGATAATGCCCACTTTTGGGACCAGTGGTGTCGAGTAATTTCAGTGACTCAAGACTGATAGGTATTACTGTCCCTCAAGGGGTGGTTAATTGAATTAATTAGGTGGGGAAGTGTTAGTATATTATTTTGAGGATGATTGATAGGGAGGTACCACATGACCCTCTCTAAGTATTTTCAGTTTTTGTAGTTTAAGTTTTTAATCTACCGACCATCTTAGTGATGAGCCCGTAATGTCTCAAGATTTAGTAATATTTAATTTAAAAATGAGTAAGATTCAGAAATAAATCATGTAACATTTAATTAAAAAAGTTGAGTAAACAGGAGAGTGCTCCTACCAGAAGGTCTTTGTAAACATCCTAGGGTTAGAAACAAGTTTTCTAATGGCGTGAATCGATATTATATTAATTATTCATCCAATACTTAGATACGAAATCGTTCAAATTTATACAATTGATGCACAGTTTCTTTCATAAGCACAGTGCAGCCGCCATTTTAATCTAGCTTAAATGATTTTTCTGAATGCTCGGCCAATTGAACATGTTCAAGTTAAACACAATTCCTTAAATTTGCACGAAAATTCAAAGAAAATAGAAGTGCCTAAGTCAATTTTAAATATATATATAGGGTTTTCCAATAAGAGGTGTTATTTTGAATAGATCTTCTGATTTAACACCTTGCGACTTCTTCCTTTGGAGCCACGTGATAGAGAAGGCCTATGCCAATAGCCCAGCGTCGATTCAAGATCTCAAAGATAAAATTCGTGAGGCTATCGAGGACATAGGGCAGCCACTTTGCGATTTGGTTATGAAAAATTTCATGAAGAGGATATGGTCCTGTAAGCGTGTCGTAGTGATTATTTGCCCAATGTTAGTTATTGCTATTAACGGCATATCTTCTTCTTTATAATAAAATAAAAATCCGATCATTTGTATTAAAAAATGGCATTTTTCTTTTAATATCAAAATAACACCTCTTATTGGAAAACCCTATATTAACCATAAACACGTGTTATTGTTGTTGTAATTCCATATAATTGAAATGGCTATAACTCACTTGATTATGATTCGATCTCAATTAAATTTTATAAACATATATATCTTATATCAGTCTATATAATGGCAAAATTTCAAGAAGTTTAACGGTACCGTTTTGATTTTATGGGCAAAAATGTAAAATCTACAAATCATACTATTATTAACAAAGTTGAGTGAATTTCGATTTCAAAGGTATTTGTTGCCCTTGTACTCATAAAGGTCCACGTTCGTGATAATTTTCAGATTTTTCGGCTGAAAGGTGTTCAATCGCGAGGGGGGGGGAGACACAAATTTTGGGTACATTTTGCCTTCCCCTGGACCCCCTAATTCATAAAATGATTTTTTTATTTCAGATTCTAAAAGTTCTAATCAAGACCTTTCATTTGATATCCCACTCGACTACCTTTGATTAAAAAAAATTTTTAACGGCCAATTCGTTATTACGGGGGACCCTCCTTAAAATTTTTTTAAATTTTTGTTAATGCCTTAACTTTTGAGAGACCATCACTTCTGACCTTTTCACAAAGTTTGAGCATTCTAGCTTCTATAGTTTCTGAGGAAATCAGCTGTGACGCACGGACAGACGGACAGACAGGTCGTGAAACTAGTAGGTCTTTGTAAAAAAAATTTTTACAAAGTCTTTGTAAAAAAAATTTTTACAAAGACCTTAAAATGATTTAAATTCGGAACTAACTCGTATGTCATATAAGAGTATCGTCTTTACATTTGTGAAAGGTGTAATTTCGGAAAATATGGAGTTAGTAAATGGTTAAAAAACACTTAAATGTTAATTTATCGATGCACTAGAAGCGCTAGGGTGTAGTTTTTTAGCAGCCTTTTCTTTTCTTTGGATTTTAGCCTGAATAAGATATTGGCACAATTTTTCTAGTAAATTCATTTCCATTTCTTGAAAGTCCTATATTGTAGTTCGTGGACTATTTTTTCAATCCCTGATGTTTTAAGGGGATCGTCGGTTATAGGCTTGATGGGAAGTTCGCAGTTTTCCACAGTTGGAAAAACATTGTGTTTCGGTTGGTTGCCTTTTTTGTTGGTTTTCTCCCGAGAGAGAGGCCACCACTTAAGCATATGAGTGTTTCATTAAAACTTTTCTGATATATCCTACCGGGTTTCTTTTATTCGTGAACTTGTCCTTCAATAGAGGAAAATCCATTTGAGCTTTATCTTCAAGGTCAAGCCCTTCGTATCTATTTTTATGTATAATCGAACGTGTTTCTATGTTTGATACATTTAATATGGAGCTGACTTCTACTTCATGTTTATATTTAACCCATTTGAGGCATGTTTGGTCCGTAGCTACATGATCTTTGCTATTGCATAGTTGACATTTTCTGTCGTTGCAAGTTCCATTGCAGTCGGTCGCGCTGTATTTCAGCCGTTTCGGAGTCTTGTCTTTGCAGATAGTAGTGGCATGTCCTAACCTGCCGCACTTTCTATACTGTCTGCGTCGCAATTTGCAATATTCGACTTTAGCATTAAAATATGCAATTTTTAGAAAATCAGGGAGGGTATTGCCCAGAACCGTTATCTTGACTGATTTTGTTGGAATAAAGTTGTCAGCCCTTTCAGGATCGCTCCTGTTAAGTCTTGTGACGTTGATTGACTTCTTGTAATTCAGTAGATTTATTTAGCAGAAGTTAAAGTTTATTTTTCAATTAATTTTGGAATAAGGTTTGTTTGTTGGCAATAGGACATTTTGTTAGAATAAAATATTTTCGTTCATGCTAAGCATTCGAAATATGATTTTTAGGGTTTTGTAAAATAATTTTACAAAACCTACTACTGAAATGGCATCCTGTCTGTCCGTCAGTCGTAGTAGTATAAAGTGGTGCCCTCTTCAAAGTTCAACTGCAAAAAAAATTTTTAAAAGGTATTTAAGGAGATTCTCCCCATATAAAGGAGTGGCCCCCAAAAAGAAATTTCATCAAAGATAGCCGATATGACTATCGAGTGAAAGGTCTTGATAAGAAGTTTTCAAAACAGGTCTTCAGGCATTTTTTGTTTCAGGTGGCGCACAGGAAGGGGAAATATTTGAAAAATTTGTGTCAACCACTCGCGATTGGACACCTATGATCTGAAAAATCTAAAAAATAAATTATGAAGGTGATGCTTATGAGTACAACAACAAATATCTTAGAAGTCAAAATTCGCTCAACTTTGTTAATAATAGTACAATCATTAAATTTCACATTTGCCCCAATAAAATCGTATGGATACCCTTAAATTCAATGAAATCCGATATTTAAGAAGTCTTACAAAAGGTCCTAATACTCTCCCAATTTGATGAAAATCTAATCATATTCACGGAACTTATAGCCATTTGAAATTGCACCAATTACAATAACACATGATTTTGATATTTTATGGACTTTCCATCGAATCAGACACCGTAGTTTTGCTCATCTTGAAATTTTCAAATAACATACAATACAAGGAACAATGGATTTTCTTTTAAACGTGCACATCTCTTTAACATGTTTTTTGGCTTTATTCGTTGCTGGTGACTGTATTTCGGAGAAGTTGGGTACAAAACCCTTTTCACATGAGCGTAGGTCTGTGTACCCAACTTTTTATTGTCTGAATACGTTCTCTGCACTTGCGCTCCTGCATACTGTATAATTCGAAACCATTTTAGGGTCAGTTGCCACAATAGCATAATTTAAATTGTATACGTTTATTAAATTTCGTCGAGATAATGTATGTCTTGCCAATATAACGTCATGTTGGAATTGACTTTAACTTTATACATAAATAAAAAGTTTGTGTGTCGCGAAATAGTATTTTGACTATACACTATTACATCCGTTTGGAATGAATTTTTTAATTCAAGGATTGCGTCAGATGGAATTAGCAAAAATTGACTGAGATTTGACTTCTGGTGTTGTAATTGCATTCACAAAATTAGCCCCATGTTGATTTTTTGTCTTATGTCAAAAGAAATAGAGGGAAAGGGGGAGAACATAGATTTTCTATAAATTATGTCTCCTCCCGTTAAATAATCTTATGGATTCTTAGTAGCTGATATGTATGATTTAATGCCCTCAGCTAACTTTCATGCAAAACCTCGACCTTAATACATGCAGACACATTTAAAAAACAGAACTATACCATGTTACAGAATATTATCATTTTAGAAGGAATCTCGTTTGAGAAAAACGCGACAGCTAAAATGTGTTATCTAATCGTGGCAAAATAAAACCTAGCGGCGATCGTACAATTTATCAAATACTTTTAAATTTTGGTAAGTGCTCCTATTAAACTTGAAAAGTTTCATGTCAAGAACTACACATTAGGAAACATTCCAAAATCGATTGAAGGAAAATATATTTCAATTAGTTTCAGCCTTTCTGACGAGAGGTTGGAAACACCTTTATAATCTGCATTTGAAAATTTTTTTAAAACTAATGGCACAAATTAATTTCTATCATTGCCCAAAATTTGAAGCTATTCGTTTGGACTTGCATAAAAAATCCTGTTTGGTCTAGGAGTTAGTATGAAAGTCGCTTATTTTCCCACATTAAAGGATAAAAATCTGCCATGCAAATTTACATTTAATGTGTACTTCCCTAAATCACCAACAGATGGCGGAATGTTATCGGCCAATTTGTATGAAAAAATGCTGATTTTTATCTTCTTTATTCCTGGCGAAGCCGCCGGGTCTTGCTTTTTCGATTGAGCAAACGCGTTTTGGCTCATTTGAGTCATCTTCATTGTCTAAAAGATATGTGGAAGGAAATTACTTTATATAGGTGTAAGATGGGTTAAGTCGGTAGGCCCTAGGTTAGGCAAAGTAGATGGATATTAGGTTTTAGGTTTGTATTCTACGAAAGCGGAATCCTGACGAACCAGAACATACATACATCTAATAACCCAAAAGACAAAAATCGAATATTTGTCTACCTGGCCTAACCTAAGGCTTACTTGTTCACCCATCCTATACCTTTATAAAGTTATTTCCTTCCACACATCCTTTAGACGCTGAAGATGACTCAAAGGAGTCGAAACGCATCTGCTTATTCAAAAATCAAGGCCCGGCAAATTTTCAAGACAAAAGAGAATTGGCCGGCGGATATCAAATAAACAAAATGATTGTTATCCTTCATTATTTCTAAAACTAGAGACCTTATGTCTAGAACAAACATGGTTTTTTAAGCCGCGCCCGCTGATCGAACAGCATCAAAATATTGCGAAACCAGGAAAATGAATTAGTTTCTATTGGAGGCAGAGCTGTATGTATAGATCATTTCATTTAATCATGATTCTTGCACAACTGCACAACTCAGAGTAATATTCCTGACTTGGGATATTTGATTTTTATTTGAATGCTGCCGTCATCGTCGTAGCACTACATCCCATCTCGGGTCGTCTGCAGCTGCCTCGGTCTATTGACCGCGTCCTGCAGTCGTTCGAGTAGCGATCGCTATCGTCGTCTACAGAGCCGCACTAGCGCCACTCGTTTTTCCCGACCGGTCTTCGTCCCTCAGTTTTGCCAATGAAGACCTTCTTAGATACCTGCCCTTTGTTTATTTGTTGCACATGGCCAACTCATTGCAGTTTTCGAAGTTTTATCAAAATGGAAACCTTTGGCTAGGCGAGCAAATCATACAACTCGTGGTTGAAAGCAGGCCCCTAAAGACTCATAATATATTTCGACTCCTATGTTCTTGAGCTATGATCGCGAATAAGGAGTTCTTTGAAGTACGAAGCTTTAATCCTTCCTATCCAATTCGAGGCCTCATTACAGGTTCCATAGTAATTAGGTAAAGCCAGGTGGGGTTGCAAGTTAGAAAACTTCATCATTAATATTTTTTTTGCTTAGTAAGCATTTCAATAAAGTGAATGTCGTGCGAAGAAGTTTTTATAGAACTGATACTGATTTTTATTGCGTCTAAAATAATACTATCTTTATGTCGAAGTAGATATCGAACTAAATGCAGAAATCTAGTCTAATCGCGTTAAAGTTTCATAGGAACTACTTAGATGGTTACTGGATGGAAGTTAAGCAGAGGAGACTCTTTAACAGGTGATTCCGTCGAGATTCTGGACGTGTCAGGGCGGTTCAAGAATCGTAATTATCCAGAATTGGGACAGTTTTTGATTTCTAATTTAATACAAGATACGGCATTTTTGTGCTTTGATATATACATTTTCAATGACTCTAAAGGCAAACACTTGCTATCGTAATGGGGCAAATTTCTAATTAACTGTCTTCAATACTGATTGAAAATTGTACGCTTTTCCTAATAGTTCATATAATGGTGATGGTCGCGTCCGTTGCCGATTAAATTTCGGTTTTGAGTTAATTTCGAGTTTGAATAAACTGCTTTGTATTTAGCTCCACAGGAGGATCTCTAGAATGTTCAAATCTTGAGATTTGGTTGCTAATTTATATCACCGTTTCGCAACGACATTCTTCCGCCGGGCGAAACAGTCACATTCTTGTCTATTTTCTCCATCATTGGGGAATTGATGTTTAGTATTATCATATTCTTAAGTAGTCCGCGTGGAGTAGTGGTTAGAGCACTCATCCTGTAGGCTTGGTTCGAATCCCGTTGGCGGCAACGAGATTCAGTTCGAGTGATTCCTCGGATGGACTATTAGCCCGTTGAGTTATCATACGTGCTGGTTTAAAATCAGACCGTATCGCAGCTGGGTGGACGGACACACGGCCAAAGCGTGATACTGATCAGATCACCTTGATATAATTCCAGCCAGCTATAATGAATCTGATTTTAAAAATTGGGTAATTACCTCACGGCCAAGCATGATGAGGATTACGGCCATGGAATGAGATCCTCTTAACATATCTCAAAGCTAAGGTTCAATCTGGATTGTATAGCGTTGAAACATTATTGTTTTTCTTAGAGCCATGTGTGAAGAGTTTTAAGGCTTCTTAAAATTACGCCTTTATTTCAATTAAATATATATTATCGAGTTTGTCTCAGTATTATTCACGAATTTAACTTTAGCACACTACATATTTTTCACTATAATTCTTGATTGAAAGAAAGTTTTAAGCTTCAACATTCTACGATTAAATATGTCTATTCAAGATATTCATGTAGATATTGGAGAGAACTGCTGTTTATTTGCAGGTTCGCATGAGATCGTGCTGCTCAATCGATGCGACAAAACTATAGCACATAAATTAAAGTAATAAAATATAACAACTGATAGATGATTTTAACTTTTGTTTTAGTTATGGGTATATCCTCCTTAGCAATTTTCAATAACATTCAGATCAGGGGAGTGCGCGGGCTTCTTTAAAATTTGAATATTGTTTTCAGAAAAATAATCTTTAACGAGTCTCGCAGTATGAACAGCAGCATTGTCTTGCTGAAAAATATAATTCTGGCCACCAATTTGCATTCTATATTTGGCTAGCTGTTCATTGATCAATTCAATTTAACTTACACTATTTTTCCAGAGATGAAATTTATTTCTGTCTTTCCTTCAAATCCTATTGCAGCCCAACACATAACACTTCCCCCACCAAACTGTCTACGGCTCAATATCATTTCGTTTTCTTAAATCGTGATAATAATATAGCCATCAGGACCATCCAAATTAACTTTTTTTCCATGAAATATTTTCTTCGGCAAATTGTAAGCGTTCTTTTTTATGGTATTTCAGAACGATGGTTTCTGAAACGCCTTTTTCCTTTTTAAATGCTTAGCATCGTGTAGAGGACGTTGAATATTCACTGTTAACATGGAATTCGAAGCAACTCGTAAAATTCCGCGTCTATCTTGGTCGTCTATGGCCTTCGGTCGACCTCCCCAATTTTTTTTACATAATTTTCTGGATCTTTTAAATAATTTATGATGACTTTTCATGATCTATTCGTTGTCTTTGCTATTTGTGAAACGTTCAATTTTTGTGTTTTTAAATTATTGATGAGATTAATTTCAAATACACTAAGTTTTTTTTTCCCACTTTCTTTCCATGAAAAGTTATAGTGAAAAATGTGTAGAGGGCTAAAGTTTTGTCACGGAGTGTATACTGGAATATGGTTTTATCTGTATCACGTTAAAAGCATAATCAAGAGTTGGTTTCACTTAATGCCAATGACAGCTAACTGTGTTAATAAATTCACGAAAAAAAAATAAATTGTTTCTTGGAACTTTTGTTGAAGAAACGAACAAGGTTTAGACGACTTTGAAGATCGAGTTTTTTATTGCATAAAATGTTAGCAAAACTATTCGTAAAGATCGTATTTACAAATCTTTAGTCTAACCTGTGCTTATATGGAAGGGAAACATGGACTCTGACGAACGAATCCGAAAAGGCAGTGAACACATTTGAACGCAAAGTGCTCGAGAAAATCTACGCCTCAGCGAAACAAGGACAGAATGGAGACTACATTACAACGATGAGTAGTATGAACCATTTGACGAACCGCCTGTATCTGCTTGCGTAAAGTTACGCAATGGGTGGGCCATATAGAAAGAATGAAAGAAAACCGGCTCTCCTTCTTCGTGACACAACAGACCCTCTCGGGCCTTCGCTTCCTGAAACAATCACCTCCAACTTTCTCGGCCCTTTGACCACTTCCTCTATTTTGAATTCTAAGCAGCGATGAACTCTTCGTCGACTGAGTCAGACCAGCGGTTCCTCGATTTCCTCACTGATCTCCGCCCTTCAGTTCTCTCAGCGAATATCTTTTTCGGTATTCGTTCTTCGTCCATACGATTCACAGGGCCAGCCCATTGCAGCTTCCGTAGTCTTACAATCGTTGACACCTCCGGCTCGTCAACAATTTCATACAACTCATGCTTGTATTATTCAATTTGCCATTGACTCTCATTTAGCTACGCGCCAATTATCCGCCTCAAGACCCGCCGCTTAAAGGCGTTCAATATATTTGCGGATGCTTGGGTTGTGAAACATGGACCCTAGTCCATGTTTCACACTCAGTATAGTCTTATCACAGATTTGTATACTTGGAGCTTTGTTTTTCTGTGTATGCAGCTGGTCTTCAAGATCGTCAAAACTGAATAAAATATTTTATTTGCGAGCTGTATTCTTCGGCGTAATTCGTCTCTCTCATTGACGGTTTTCGTTATTTTGCCGCCTAAATGCAAAAATTCGCCCATATTTTCGATAGTGTATTCGCCAAGTGTGATATTTTTTTTGTATTTGAGATATTTTTCCTCGACTGCGTCATGAGCTTTGATCTGTTTTTGAAAGCACTCATCAAGACCTTTTATTTGACACCCCAAACGACTATCTTTTGTAAAAAATTGTTGAGAGGTCCCCTTCCGATATGGAAAAACCTTAGAAAATTGTTTCGATACCGAATCCTTTTAAGGGGTTATCACTACTAATCTACGTGTTTTTGCGTCTGCAGCTGCTATAGCTTCGTAGAAATATAGCTGTGACACTCAAACACACGGACGAACAGACATGAACAGACAAAAACTATTTCAATGGGTTTTGTAAGTAGTACAAAACCCTAAAAATGGTTCAAAAATGAATTGCGCTTCGAACAATGGATATTTTTTTTTACTGCTTATTGAAATCCACAGAATGCCCTGTGGGAAGATCCACTCTAATTATTTTTGACGATTTTTTTTTGAGTTTATTTAGTGTCTCTTCAAAAATTCAAGAGTAACGCTTCTAATATTCTCAGTGGTATTCCTCGGCGATTAATCAGAATTTCAAATGAAAGATTATGTAGAGAAGTATTCTCTTAGACCGAAAAAAATAGTGCTGAAATGTATCCCTTCGTAATACCTGTAAACTTAAAAATTTATGAAAAATCAGAGTAACAAGAGTTAACAAAAGTATAATTGAAATTTTTTGTAAATAAATTTCTATAGTTATCTTTAAAATCAATATCTTGGTTTTCTATTCCTACATGTTGGTTTGATATGAAACCAACATTTATTTGGGGAAGTTACAGCAGTTTGTTTTTTCAATTCTCTTGTTTTTCTGAGATAAATAATTTTTTTTTCGTAGCACTACAGCCCCGTTCGGGACTTCGCTTAGAGATAGTTAGAGTATCTCATTGTCATGATCTAATGTATCGGCACTCCACAAGGTGATTTGATCACTATCACGCTTTGGCGGTGTGTCCGACCGACCAGCTGCGATACGTTCTGATTTTAAACCAGCACGTATCATAACTGAACAGGCTTATAGTCTGTCCGAATAACCACTCGAACTAAATCTCGTTGACGCCAACGAAACTTGAACCAGAGACCTGCAGCTTACGGGCTGTGCTCTAACCACTAAGCCACGCGGAAATAATACCTTGTACGTAACTAGCAAAAATGTTAACAATTTCATTAGTTCAAATTCTAATTGGATGAAGATGAATTTTGTTGAAATGAATGCTCTCGTTTTATTCGTACTATAATGTACAATCATAATTAAACAAAGCCCGATTGAAATCACGACCTGTCTGTCCATCACGTTTTATTCGTACTATAATGTACAATCATAATTAAACAAAGCCCGATTGAAATCACGACCTGTCTGTCCGTCTTTCCGTCTGTAGCTACAAACACAAAACATTCCGCAACTGTAGCAGGTACAAACGCAAAACTTGTAGGAAGACCAGAAATGTATGATGCTCAAGCGGGGGCTTCCCATAAAGAGAGGGATCCCATACGATTTTTTTTAGTTATCTCTGGTGTATTGAATTAAAGGTCTTGATGGAAAATTTTCAAAACTTTAATCGCATTCTCATCTACAAGGTGTACAGAAAAAAGGGAAATGTATGAAAAGGAAAGATAACTGGCCTAATTTTAAGTTATCAGACCATATTGATCCAAAATATAACTTTCTGAAGCGAGATTCCAAAACAGTTTCTTTGGCCAATTACAAATTGTGTTCTTAAATGGGCTTTTGATATTGTTTAAAATATTGGGTTTTCGATATATTGTACAATAACAGAGTTTGAAATATCAAGGATAAATATTGGTCTGTAGAGAATTTTGTTGATAAAATCAATCAAAATTTACAAACCACATTTAAATTACACCATAGTTTAATCTTGGCATTTGAAGTTGAATTTTTTTTACATATATTTTTCAAAGAAATCGATCTTTGGAAAAATCGATTGATTGAAGGAATTTTCTATCAAAAAGGAAATACTTCAAGGTAAATTTCTATGGCACAGTCCTCCAAATATTTTAAAGGTATGGAAGGCCGTGGAAAATCGGTTTGCCGAAGTATTGTTTTAAATCAGCAACCTTTGTGGCGAATTTGATACAAAACAAGTCAAACTAGTACCAGAAAGGGTTTGTATATTAGGTGTAAATCAAACAGTGTCCTTCAAATAGCAACTTCACTCACATATGAAATCCTTCAATTGACTTGAAAAAATAATGTGTAGTTATCGTGCATTTATATTTGCCGCCATTTTGTCGTCGTTTTACTGTACCTCATTGTTTGAGTAACCACAATGACAATTCAATAGTACAAGCTGTTGCCAAACTTTTTTCTTGAAAATTTGAATATATTTAGGGTCCAGGTCACGTAGAAATCCCGAGTGTTAATATTTTGGTGTGGTTGTAGTTGTAACATTTTCAATCGATTGTAACTTTTTGTTTTAGACTCAATTTCCATTAAATATTCAGGCTATATGCACGTATTACTAAGACTACTAAGACAATCGAATATGAGTTTTTGGCGGATTTAAGGCTCACCTTTAGATTTAATGGACAAAAATTTAAAATTCAGAGGAATTCTTGCTGCCCTTGTACTCATGAAGACCAGCATCCATATTTTTTTCTGATTTTTCGGCCCAAAGATAATTTGATAACCCCTGCTCCGCTTAATATCGTAACCGCTCTTTCGATACATGATCCTGAAAGCTCTCGTCAAGGCCTTCCATTTGATACCCATGTCGTATTTTTAGGGGGTCAGCTCCATACATGGGTAAAAACCTTATAATATTAATTTATATCGAAACTTTGCACTTTTGATCTAGGTACAACGTTTTTAGTACTGTCACCATCAAATGTATTTTCAAAATTCTTTTCATAATATCCAGGCAAATGTTTCGCATTTTACTCACCTATAGCATTAGTATTTGTGGAAGTTTATTAGAAGATGTTTTTA
This sequence comes from Odontomyia ornata, assembly GCA_963969285.1. Taxonomy (NCBI): domain Eukaryota; kingdom Metazoa; phylum Arthropoda; class Insecta; order Diptera; family Stratiomyidae; genus Odontomyia; species Odontomyia ornata. Next base: position 96,691,739 of record OZ017738.1, read on the forward strand.
GATATTGCTTTTCATATGTTTGATGTAATTGATTTTCAAAAGACATAATGACTTTTTTTATGGTGTTCTCGCTAAAATAATGCAATGTGAAATATATTCAATTAACTCTGATGTCTTAATTTTTGGATCAATATATCGATGCACCGTCTTGATGTCGGAATTATGCATCGATCATCCCAGTGGATGGGTGAAACCTTCCTCATTTTGAAATATGCCAAACTAAAAAATCACAATTCACTAAAATCCCTTGGTTAATAAAAAAAAGGGAAGATCGGGAAACAGCGTTATCACACGCAAATCTAGCGACAAGTGGATTTCTCTGGAATCATCTGAAGCCAATGTAGAACTCAAACAGTACGCTTTTTTTTGAACAGGCCTTGCATATTTTAAAGAATATCTATATTTGAAAAAACGGTATTTTATCGACATTCTTATACTGACCAATATAAGGTTGGACAAATCTTTCAATTTGAAAAAACTTAGCGGTAATGTTACAGCAATTTAAATACCGTCCCATTACACAATAACAAAAGGCAGTTTCTCTACTTCCTGGGCTTTCAATCGAATCGGACACTACTGCTTCAATTGCATTTTCTCATTATTTTCAGAGAAGTTGAATAAAATCAACGTCTTATCATATTAGACACATGTAATAATGAAATTAAAAAACTGACTACTTAAACAGTTGGTATCGCCTCGATTCGCGCTGTAGTAAACGGCTTTTGATAAATTTCATCATCAGTACAACGTCTTCATCGATACAGTAAAACATTGTCCTAATGAATTACACGTAGCGGTTAAAATACGTTTCTAGAGACTTTTTAGGGTCTTCAATTTTTACGGAATTTTCAGGAGTGGTAGTATTCTGTCTCAATAATTTTCCTTTAAAGCTATTCATCGCAAGTCTTCCGAATATTCGAGAATATCGGTTTTAACCTTGAATGAATAAGTGATTCCTTGATAAGCATTATCATTAACAACGTTCTTGACTTATAGAGGGTTGTACCAAAGACCTTGTTCCACTTTTCTATTTAAAGCCTAGACAGTCATTTGGTATAGGAACCTAGCTTTCTACGGTAAACGTGGTACTCGTTTGGAACTCGGCTTTGAATATAGTATCAATATCAAGAAAAAATTCCCAGAATAAATGAAATATCGCTCTAACAAACAAATTAAATTCATTTTTGGACAATATTCATTCATTTTTATGAAACTATAAATTGTTGGTGTAAATCGAACCAGTAGTAGTCCGCGTGGCTTAGTGGTTAGTGCTCTAAGCCCGTAACCCGAAGGTTTTTGGTTCAAGTCTCGTTGGCGTCAACGAGATTTAGTTCCGAGTAGTTCTTCGGACGGAGTATAAGCCTGTTCAGTTATGATACGTGCTGGTTTAAAATCAGAACGTATTGCAGCTGGGTGGGCGAACACACGGCCAAGGCGTGATAATTATCATATAACTTTTTGGAGTGCCGATACATTCGATCATGACAATGCGATACTCTAACTATCTCTAAGCGAAGGCCCGAAAGGGGCTGTAGGGCTACAAAGAAAGAAAGAATCGAACCAACTTTGCAAAGTCATTTGAAAAATATAGCTAGGAATCACATAAGTTCATTATTTGCTGTCATTTCATTCTGACATTTGGCTTCACTTGACAGTTTATCCTACATTTGCATGTGTAGCATGGTTACTTGGTATACTGATACCAGGTTATATTATACCTATAACTGAGCACTTCTAGTGCAATGAAATAATTAACGTAATAGATTATTTTGTTAATTATCTAAAGCACTGAACTATAATCAAACGAATCACTAATGGAGGAGGGCACTCCTTTAAAATATTTATAATCTATATCAAATTATTTTTTTTTATTATTTATTTTTGGCTGTAGAGCTTTCTGGCTTGTGATTTTAGTTAATAAATAATAACCAGCTGTAGTTTCTTCTAGCTAAATTTTTATTGGTTCTGTGCATATGTATATTTAGGCTACTACTTGCAGCCGTCTTAAGTGTATACACAACTAAAGAATTTTTTTCGGATTTAATATATTTATAGTAACGGTAATTAGTCTAATTGCTTTATTTAAGTCACAAACTGGTAATTATCTTAATTTATTCTGAAATCTAACACTACTATTATTATGACCTTCCTGTTATGCGTCACAGGTACTTAACAGACAAGTATAACCGTTACCTAGATCAGCGTTGAGTAGGTCTCCTGTTCCGCTTTTGTGGGTTGCGATGCTCTCCTTTGGATCATACGCTTTCCGCATCTTCGATGTCGAAACTGTAATTTTCCACTATGGTGTGTGCTTCTACTTTCGATCTGATTTGGTCCAGCTTACCAGATCTGATATTTTTCCTCGCCCAGCTTGCCCGGCCAATGTGCTTGTTGACCCGTATCTTCATTGATCGTTTTGTCTGCCCGATGTATTTCTTGTCGCGATCCTTGCAGCCGTTGTTCCTAGTTCTTCAATTGATTGTTTCGGCTGCAATAAACAACTTCTAGCTTTTTTATACACCTTTTGAGCTTTTTTGTGGATTCGTTGTAGTCGTATTCCATTGGTACTCGGTGCTTCTTTTTATTTTATCTTGTCAGGTTTGTATCGTTTTGTGCCACCTTCTGCTGTCTTTTTTGATGAGTTTTTCAATTTTCCATTTTTCATAAACGTTTACTTCGGCAAGACTCATAATGTAATTACGCTGATTTTTCATTCTTACTTCGCTGAGTAGCAGCGTAAGCATCCTATGAGCCGAATAGTGGAATGCTGGCATTTTATGTTGGTCACTATGATTTGATGTGCTTGGAATAGTTCGCATTGTGTCCGTTAGTTTTCGGTATATCTTCACTTCTTTTATGTCTTCCCTTCTGATCAGTACGTCCAGAAATGGTAGCTTTACTACCTCAAACGTGAATTCAATATTTTTTTACGTTGCATTTAGATCCTGGAATCTCCGTTGTATTTCGTCTTTTCTGATAATTGCAAATGAATAGTCTACATATCGAACCCGGTGCTTCAGTAGTTTCCCTTCTTTAAGTTCCCAGTATCCTTCCTACCTAATAAACTCAACTAACCAATAATCCAGAGAGATTGTACATTTATCATTCTCTTTAAATGAGACAAATACTAAGAAATTAAATATCGATAACGCTGGTCTGCGATCCATGCCATGGCCATTTAACGTCTTCAGACAGTTTCCAGTCATTTAAGCAATTTTTCGAAAAAAAATTTAGTGAGCATATTTTAACAAACTTTACTTGTTTACTAAACTTTGAGGGGCCATTATTTTGAATTTGGGCATCTTCTTTAAGATTAATTTTGCAGAGATTCATCACTTAGTCTGATCAAACCACTCCTAAACGGAGCTGTATTTAAGTTAGAACAGAAATCACAGCTTTTTGTTGAAAACGGCCGCTTTTTTGCTTTGAATTGGGCGATTTGGCTGGTTAACAAATTATAGATATTTTCAGCGAAGCAAAATTGCGACTTCCAATGTGTTTAATTTCAACAACTTGCCACCTATAGCCCTCCAATTGAATTGCAGACTATAATTTGATTCACCGCTTATAACATCACCCATTTTCAATTGTTTATGAAAGGGTACGCATTCATTCACAGCATCGATTTTAACACTATCCAACTTCTTAATATTATTTTGACAAAAGTCGACTAAAAACTCTCCAAATGGAGAACTGAAACTTTCTTTTATTTTTTAATTTAATTAACATGCAGTTTCAGAGAAAACTTGCTTTGACGTCTGAATGGAATGACAGGGTAGGATTTAAGCAGAGGTTTTAAAGGTTTAACTTATTTTCATTTCCTGGTCATGTTATGGTAGATATAGTATTATGTAATGTAATTCCTGAATTATAGTCTTTTTAGATAAATCTTTCATTTCCATCATGGTAGCAAAATCATCCATCTTTTGAAGAATGTTACCCATATGAGAATTCTTCTCTATATGCACATTTTCTATATTTTATAAAAAAAATGTGTTATGTCAATGGCAAATAGTCATCATCATCTATTGCTCCACAGGCTATTTCCAGCCTTAGTCTCCTGAAGTATTTACCTCGATTTATCGCGGGCCGCCACCTTGTTGGCCCATTTGTTACTCGGAACAGGTATTTACTATTAGCTTCAACAGTCTTCCCATCGCTTCCTCGGCTTTCCAACTGGACGCTTCCCTTGTGCTCTACCCTTTAGAGTTCTTTTGGGTAGTAGGTGTTCATCCATTTTTTCTACATTATCCGCCCATTGCAATTTGCGGAGTTTTACGCATATGGACACAGGTGGGTCTTCAAATGGTTCTCACGAATGTGTGTAGAATTTTATTTGTATATAGCCCTTATGAAAAACAAAAGATGCTAACTGGGCAGGAAAATGCTCGCAGGTTTTGTAAACCATATTATTTAAATTCTTTCCAAGCTAAACATGAAATATTGTATTAAATTTATTCCATGAATTAATTTAAAGTAAACTAGCTGCTCTTTGTTTTCAGTTATATAGATTACATAAAAGCTAGAAGATATTAAATACATAATTTAGACTTACATTTGTCTTTTAAGTTTCCCAGCAAAAAATGGAACATCTTGCACGGTGCTAATTGCATGTTATAGTAAAATTACAAAAAGACGTAGTCAGAAGATCCAAATAATAGATATATGTTTATGAAATACCGTTTGGTTCTTGAAATTCAAAGGATATATTTGTCTTTTCAAAAAAGATCAATGCGAATTATTTTATTAATACCTTTTTATTGACTCGCTTTCGTGTCTGTTCGCGTGGAATTTTGTAATTGATTTTAAATAAACTTCCCCATGAGATAGACTTGAAACTTAAAACAGTTCAGAACTGGATGGCAATGCAGTAATATGGAATAGTATATATAAATGCAGTAATATGCGATAGTATAAATAAATAGTAAATACAAAAAAAAGCCACAAATTAAGCCACTTTATGCAATTCACTTCGCAATAAACTACAAGACAAGCGGCACGGGACAACAAGATCCGCCGCAGCAGCTGCATATGCAAGAGCCGCTTCAGATGGAACTCTTTTTGTAAATAATATATTGGAAAGTCTAAAAAGTATTAAGCCTTTTTGTCACTAGATGATGTTCGTTAACATATATCGGGCAATACTAATCAGATTGAGTCAAACTGACATGCGTTTGAAAGGTGACATTCCAGTCTACAATTTTCATACGGACAGTTTTGTATTTCGTCATTTATGTCAAAAGTCGTATTCATTTAAAAATGAGTGAAATTTCTGAAAAATTCGTTATTTCACAATATCGCTACGATCAAGGTGAGAATGCATCGCAGGCTCGTGAAAAAATTTGTGGTGTTTACGGTCAAAATACTTTATCAAAAGCCACAGCCAAGAGATGGTTCGCTCGCTTTCGTTCTGGAAATTTTGATGTCAAAAATGCACCTCGCTCAGGTCGACCAATCACTGAAAAAGTTGATGTAATCTTACAAAAAATTGAAGAAGACTGACACATAAGCAGCCATGACATTGCTAAGGAAGTGAATATCCATCACCAAACAGTTTTGAACCATTTGCGTAAGGCTGGATACACAAAGAAGCTCGACGTTTGGGTGCCGCATGAATTAACACAAAAATTTTTTTGAAATTTTCGAAGCAAATCATTACGGGCGATGAAAAATGGGTAAGATACGAGAATGTCGTTCGAAAAAAATCGTGGTCAAGAAAAGGTGAATCATCACAAACGACTTCAAAGCCAGGATTGACACTAAATAAGGTTATGCTGTGTGTATGGTGGGATTGGAAGGAATTTGTTTATCATGAGGTGCTTGAACCTATTTGAAATTAGTAACTAAGAACGATCTGGCTGGCTATAATTTGTTTAATATTGAAATAAGGATCTTTTAAAATTAATTTTACTTGCTTCGTAAAAAAATATATTTAAAATCGATTGCAAAATTTCACGCACACACAAAACTAAAAAATGCTTAATAATTATATTGATTAAATTTTTTTCAAACACGTTTTTAAAAGCTACAGTCATATAAAAGAACTAACCATAAAATATAATTAAACAAGAACTAAAAATTAGAATGTTTTCAATGTTCACAATTAAATCACGTAATTCAATACTCAATTCTTATAATTTCTTCTAGCTTCATACACATTTATAAACCTGAGCGAATTTCTAACCGCATAAAGATAATCTTAAAAATGTGTGATCATAAATTGTAATAGCCATTGAAAAATTTATAATCATATTTTTAAGACTATCCAAATGGGGTTAGAAATCCGCATAGGTTTATAAATGTGTGAAAAGCTAGAAGAAATTAAAGGAATTGAGTATTAAGCGAATCAAAGAATTGTGGATATGGAAAACATTATTTTACATATTTTAGTTCTCATTTACTTAATTATATTTTATAATCAGTTTTTTTTATTAAAGTTTTTGAAAACTTGTTTAAAAAAATGTTTAATTATTTATAAATAAATAAACCGACAAATCCTCCAAATACTAATTTAAGAATTTCGATTTCAGTCCACGATTGCAGTTTTTTAACCAATCGCATTGACACAAATTTTCCCAGCACTTGTCTCGTCTGGCCTGGCCTATTGAAACAAATATTACAATTTTTTGATCTGGCTTCAGAAGTTCACGGTAACATCTTTCTTGGCAAATTCTCAACTTCTTGACTCTTCTATTTAAAATGTTCCTCATGTGATACGTTGCCTTTGAAAAAGTTTTGAAATTATATTGAAAAAAAAAACAAGTGCCACCATTTCTGACCTTAAAATTTCACAATCAGAGCACAATATTTGCCGAGATAATATGCCATGACAAACGAACGAAGAGAAAATATCGATTTTATAGGGATTTCAAAAAAATTGGCGAAGCCCTGAAACTCGTTGAACTCCAAAATAACTAAAAGTCTGTATTTCGAAAAAGTTTGATGACTAGCCTTCCTGAAATTTAAATATGCAGTGGCGATGTCCCTAAGTTTTTCTTAACAATTTAATGCCAACCTGGATTAGAAAAATTATCTTCCGTACAGCTGGAGCTAAACCTTCTACGTGGCCGCATCATACCTTTTTCAAAAGAAATATTTAGTCCAAGATTGAGGTTGCCTCAAATGAGAAACATTGAAGAATCGATTAGCATAGCTAAACATCTTACTTGGCACCACAATGATTTAATGCAATATGGTTCCGACATTTATATAATACACGATTCTATATCTTAGTCTTGACTGGTATTGAATTCGTTAGTTTACAACAAGTATTCACTTATAAATAGAGTTCTGAATAATAATTAGTTTCATCTATGGTGTTATTTTTAGGTGTATTATGGATATTAATACATGATGATTGGTAACTCTTCTAAGCAATAAAGTATTGGGTGTTCGATAATTAATGTCGTTTTTTCATGTTTTCCAAAGTAAATTTATTCATATTAACAACAACAATTAATCAATGATAATTTGACCATTTTGTTGGATGACCTTTTGCCATCTCTCTGTAAGTTGAAAAATTCCACGTTCGAAAAAGCCTTGGTTTTTAGAAGCGAAGAACTGGTCCAGATCATTTTTAACAGCCTGATCGGAATCGGAAGTTTTACCATACAAATACTAGTCTGATGGTGCTGTCAGGGCTATAGAGTGGATGTGGCATCAGTTCTCAATTGAGGTTTAGGGTCTGGCGTTATCATGATGGAACATCACGCCTTTGTGAAAGGCCAGTTCAGGGCTTTTTTTCTTGATTTCTTCGTTCAATTTCGGTAGTTGACGACAGTAGACATTCGAATCAATAGTTTTGTTTCATGAAAGCAGATCAAAGTAGACGATGTCATACTCTTGTAATCCCACCACACATAAAGCATAATCTTCTATTGGTGAATATTGGCTTAGGATGTCGATTGTCGAGGCTCATTTTGCTTGGTCAATGATCGTTTTCGGACTACGTTATCGTAAACAATCCATTTTTCATCACCCGTTATGATTCATTTTAGAAATGGGTCGTTTAAGTTACGATTCAGCAAAAAGTCGCATATGTTAATGCGTCTGGGGAGGTGGATTTCCTTTAATTCGTAAGGAACCCAAACATCCAGTTTTTTTACGTAACCTAGCAAGCTGTTGCAAGTGCAAGTAAATGGTTGAATTCGATATGTCAATCTTCTCTATTATCTCTCCAGTTGTCATACGACGGTTAGTTTCGATTAACGGCTTTATTTTATTATCAGTAGTGGTTGGCGACCTGTATGTGGTGCATCTTGCACATTAAAATTCCCAGAACGGACGCGAGCAAACCAACGATGACACTGGCGATCAGTAAGGCAGTCCTTACCATAAATTTCACACAATTTCTTTCGAGCTTTCACGGCATTTTTGCCCTTTCGGAAGTAAAACAATAAAATACGCCGAGTCAAGTTTTAACCAACTCGTTGTTTACTCATGACGCTTAGTTTTTGACTGAAGATAGTCTAAAGTCTAATCTTTAGACTAGTATAACATATAATAATATAAGCCAAACAATCACTACTATAAGAAATATGCAGTTCATGACATGAATTATCGAGCAATCCAATAAATACATAATCAATAATTATACTTGTATGCACGTATGACGATGAATATTCATTTATGACATGCAGAATATACTACTGAAATATTTTTCCGGATATTGAACGGCTGAATAGCTGGTAGACATCTACTGGATAGTGGAAGTTGTAATTGTTAAAATAAATAGTTGGTGTGTTATTTTCCAAGCTTTACAACCAGAACAGTTTCTTAGAGTTTTGTAAATTTTTTACAAATCCTATTAATATCGGTTCCTGTCCGTCAGTGCGTCACATCAGGTTTCCCCAGTAACTAGAGAAGCTAGAGTCATCAAATCATGTTAGAAGCTCAGGAGTTGCTGGTTAATGAAAGTTTCATAGCCGAAAAAAAATCAAACGATTTAAAGAGATTTCTTTCCATGTAAGGATGCGACGCCTAAAAAAATCATTTCACCGAAGAAAGGTGAGTAGGGAGTCAAATGAATGGTCTTGATGAGGACTTTCAATATCGGTTTTTAAAATTTTACTATTGATAACGGGGTTAGCAGGGAAGCGGTAGGACACGAAAAATGGTATCCCCTCGCGGTTGGATGCCTGTGGACCGAAAGATCATGCAGGTAGTTTTCTATGAGTACAATAACGACAAATACCTCAGAAGTCGAAATTCATCAACTTTGTTAATAATATAATGATTCATCTGTTTTCATTTTCATGAATAAAATCGAGAGCAAACCCTTGAGCCTATTGAAATTTAATATACAAAGTGTTATTTATAAAGCTATTCAATCCTGAAAATTTCAGAACGATCGATAAGTATTTAACGAAGTTGTGCTGGTTTGAATTTTCTCTTTCCAGTCGACTCAGATACTACGGACTTTTCAGGATATGCATGCAAATATCAAGAAAATAAATTTCATGCATATCTTTGAGAATTCTTTCAATAAGTACATAATATCAGAAATCTTAAAACAACGTGGCTGTTTTAAATGCGAATATTGAATAAATTTGGTTTAGTTTCCAAGTTTACGATTGAAAGTACAGGCTATTTTCCTGATAAAGCAGACAAATTTATGTTCGTAGGTTTTTACTAGTATAACAATAACAAATATCTTAGAAGTCGAAATTCACTTAATTTTGTTAATAGTAGTATGATTTATAAATACAACATTTTCCTCTGTAAATTCTTAGGGTACCCATGCAAATTCATTGAAATTTAGGATGTAGTTCTATAAAAGGTTCTTTTACTCTTTAATGTTTATTCCAACATTTAAATTATCATCCCTCTAAAACTCATCATTTTGAGTTAAACCCATTGTATGTTACTGGTAATTTTCAATAAAACGAATCACATTTACAGAGATTATAGCCACTTGAATTTGTATGTCTGTGTCTATATCTCGTACTTTGAGTACAAAAACCTTCTGATATGAGCGTAGTTCTGTCTGCTTAAGATTCCAATAGGTTCACTTTATCAATTCTTGGAGTATTCAATATAAGCAAAGTAAGCTAGTTGGCCTGAAAACTGCATATTAAATTTTTTTTCTTGTAAAGCCGGCGGGGCTTGCTTCTTTGAGTGAGCAGACACGTTTCGCATTTAAAAGGAGTCGAAAGGCGTCTGCTTACTCAAAGAAGCAAGGCCCGGCGGCTTTTCATAAAGGAAGAGAATTGGCCTGCGGATATCAAATAAAATAATTGACTCCATATGGTCAAAAGTCCCTCGCCTTGGGAAATGAATGGGGTAGTTTGGACGTAACCGCAGACAGGCTTGAGACTTTTTTCAACAAACACCTTAGATGTACTCTCTGTTCTACACATTTTCTAAACAAGCAAACTGGATATTTGGGTTCTTCACGAATTAAAGGAAATTCACCTCACCAAACGCATTAAAATGTGCGATTCTTTGCTGAATCGGAACCAAAACGACCCATTTGTAAAAAGAATCATAATGGGTGATGAAAAATTTACGATAACGTAGTCTGAAAACGATCATGGACCAAGCAAGATGAGCCCCCACAATCGACATCCAAAGCCAATATTCACCAAAGGACGATTATGCTTTCTGTGTGCTGGGACTTCAAGGCTATAGTATACTTTGAGCTGCTTCCAAGAAACCAAACTATTGAATTCGAATGTTTACTGTCGTCAACTATTTATTTATTTACGCTTTTACAGATCCATGAATCCAATTACAAAATAGGTAATGAAATATGATATAATACGTGCGACAAAAACAAAGTGAGCAACTTGAAATAAGTAAAAAAACAAGAATATAAAATACTAATAAACAATTGGCTTTTAAAAGCGTTTAAGGAATGTGGCAGGGGGCCCAGCTGGAGCTCATTTTAACGACTTGATACGCGTACTGAAAATGAATAAAAATAAATATCGCTACGAGAAAAGGGTACAATGAATATGTCAGTTGAACGCGTTCTAGAGGTGGGACGTACACTATAACGCCTTTCCCGAAGGTTGGATGAAAGAATACCGTGATATAATTTAAATAAGCAACACAGGTCTAAGAATTCTCTCCTTTTTTGAGTTCATCGTAGGAACTGTAAGGAAGGTTATATTTGTAGAATAGAGAACGTGTGAATTTACGCTGTACAGTTTCAACAGCATCCGATAGATTGGTTTAGTGAGGAGACCATACTTGGGAGGCATACTCAAGGATTGACCGGGCTAGGAGTACAAATAGATGGACGCTGGTTGAAATGTTAAAAGACTTGCAGGAGGGTCGTAAAATAAAACCAGCGACACGTGAAGCTCTAATGGTTATGCATGAAATATGGATGGTAAATTTCAAACCTGGGTCAAATACAATACTACTCCCAAATCTTTAAATTTGTCCACAAGTGCGAGCAGCGATCCACCAATCCGGTATTCATATAAAACGGGATTAACTTTATTGGTGAATCTTATATGACAACATTTTGAGATGTTAAGAGGAAGTAAATTCCCTTGACACCAATTTTGGAGATTGTCAAGATCATTTCGAAGATATGAGCAGTCTTTGCTGGAGTTAATGGAACGATAAACTTTTAAATCAACAGCGTAAAGAAGACAATTAGAGGACAGGCGTTGGGGAAGATCGTTAATGAAAATGTTGGGTAGCAAAGGGCCTAAAATTGATCCTTGAGGAACACCAGATTTTGGGCTAAATGAAGCCGACGAAAAAAATTGTTCCATGTAACGGTTGCAGGAGCGATAGGGTGAAAAGGATAAGATCCAAGAGAGGATTGAGTCGGAAACGCAGAACAATCTGAGTTTGTTAGCCAAAAGGCCGTGATCAACACTGTCAAAGGCTTTAGCAAAATCGGAGTACATGACTTCAACTTGTTGGCTCTTGTCAAAAGCAAGAGAGATGGTATTCATAAGTTCTAAAAAATTAGTTACTGTCGATCGACCTTTAATGAAGCCATGTTGTTCATTTGCAAACAGGATACTGATGCCGTCGTACATTCTGTTACGCACAATTCGCTCAAGGAGCTTGCCAAAACAAGACAACAAAGAAACCGGACGATAGTTCGAGATTTCACTACGATCTCCGGACTTATGGATCGGAAAGATATTAGCATGCTTCCTGACGTCGGGAAAGCAGGAGGAAGAAATGCTACTATTGAAAACAATTGATAGTGGGGTAACTATCGAAATTGAACGAAGAAATCAAGAAAAAAAGCCCTGAACTGGCCAATCACAAAGACGTGATGTTCTGTCATGATAACGCCAGACCCCACACCTCTTTGATAATCCGTCAAAAATTAATGGAGCTCAATTGGGAACATCAGACTATCTTGTTTCGTTTCCTTCAAAAGCATTTGAATGGTTAAATTTTGGATTCCTATCAGGCTATTAAAGATGAGTTGAACCGATTGTTCGCTTCTAAAAACCAAAGTCTATTCGAACATGATTTTTTCAACTTACCGAAACATGGCAAAAGGTCATCCAACAAATTGTCAGTATACCATTTATTAGCGTTTGTTTTACGAATAAATTTACTTCGAAAAACATGAAAAAACGACATTAATTATCGCAAAACTCAAACCGGTTCTTCCAAAAACCGGTTTTTGACTGGAAAAAACTGCCCGGTTAAACCGAAGATGACAAAAACCGGAAAACAGAAAAACTAGTTTTTTACAAAAAAACGCCATCCATATCCAGCCGTCATCAAGTGTGGACGATCATCTTACTGAAAGAGTGCGTTGTAAACGGTTATTCTCAACGAATTTCCAAACGCAATGCACAGAAAGTAAAATGGCTGTAACTTCATAAAGTTTCAAAATAATCTGATAATAGATTATTTGGTAACTTTTAGAATATGGTAATCTTATAAACAGCTAACAATAATAAAATTGAAATGGCTGTAACTTCGTTAAATATTAATTCTTTTGAAACTTGCAGAATATGATAATCGAATATAATGTGAAATACACAAATCCTACTACTAGAAATGTTAAGTGAACTGTGATTTCTGAAGTGTTTCTTCTTTTACTCATAATGACCTACATCCATATTTTATTGAGAATTTTTGAAAGCAAAAGTATCTAATCACGAGTGTACGGGAAATTTCTTGTACTTTCCCCCACCTGCGCACATCGAAACAAATTATGCTGTAGGACCTAGTTTGAATAGAACTCATTAACTGACTATTTTTGATGATATGGGTTGGTATTTGAGTACACGGTGTTGTTATCGCTTTATATTTTTTATGATCCTTAATCGCAGTGATACTTACAAAAGCAATGAAAATGAAGCATTCTTCAACCATATCTATATTGAAAAATCCGAACCCTATTCTGAACACCGCAGACAATCATATGGCCTATCATAACACACACTTTTCATTATTTCGATTAAAATAAAGCAACTATTTCCCTATTCCTTGGAATGATTCTATAATAAGAATTCCTGTTAACTAAAGTCCACATTTCATTAATTCTTAATTTCAAAACATTCAAACGTTGAGAATTAAAAAAGATTAACATTATTAATTTAAGCCTAATCCCAAATAAACACAACACCATTATGAAGGCTGTATAGATTCGTTCCTATTTTTTGAAGTTTTCTCAATTGCAAGAAAAATGTATTTGAAATGAGTCTGTAAATCTTTAACTTCAATTTACTTAGAAAACATTGGAAAGTTTTAACCATTTTTTTAAATGCGGAAAAATGCAAATTAAATTCATATATCAACTGACCATATGCTTTTTAAGCCACATAATTAGTTTTATGATTTTAAATCACGCATTAAATATTAACCGGCAGTCATATACGCAAAATATATTGCATTTTTTATCGTCTCCTCTATACAGTTCTTTCAGATTAGAAATCTTTAAAGAAGAAATCAAATTAGCTCAGTCAAATTACATGAAATATCGAGTACTAACCACAAAATATTGTTTTCTCTTTTTCATTTCCCATGAAAAATAGGAAGACGAATTCGAAGAGAAAGAAGAAGATTTAGTGCAACTCGGCGATGATGATGAAATTCCTGATGCGTTAGAAAAAGGAAATGCAAAAAATGCAGAAAACAATGATGGCATTGGAGGCAACAAAATTGTGCCTGAGTCGGAGATTTATGAACCTGAATTCCCAACTTTTGAAGCGCAAGATGATGATGATGAGGAAAATGATGAAAATGATAACGAAGCAGAAAATGATGAACATAATGAAAATAGTAAAGATAACGATGAAACTGTTAAAAAAATTAATGAACAAGTTGAAAGCGACGAAAATGAATGCATGCAGTCCTCTAAAGATGAAAGCAAAGTTGAAGAAGATGCGGAGAGTATGGATATAGCAGAAACAGATGAAGATAGTGGAGAACATACGGCCGAAGTTGAAAAGAAAGATAATGAAAATGAAATGGCCAGTGTCAAGGATGACGGTGATAAAGAAAGCGAAAAACTGGAAAAGGAAGAGGAAAAAGGTGCAGAAGCGTCAAGGGAGGAAGATGCAAAAATTGATGGGAATACAAATGAAACTACGGATGTAGAAAATGAAAGTGAAGTAACCCAAGATAAACTAGATGAACTTAAAAAGAAAGCACCGAGACCAAGAAAGAAAGGAATTCTTGAACTTTATGACGATAGTGATTGGGAAGAATGGAATATTGACAAAGCCGAATTGATTCCTATGCCGCCAGGGCCAGAACCAGAACCGAAGATAATAGACGAGGTAGCTTCGATAGACGGAGAAAGTCCAACAAAGAAAGACGATGAAGATATGCAAAACATTGTTGAAGGCGATAAAGGAAACTTCGATGAACAAAGTCAACAAGAAGAATCCTTGAACAATGAAGAAGAACATGATGGAGAAGAAATTTCTATGACACCTGAAAAACTTCCACGTTCGCCAGACGAAGGAGGCACGCCTGAGATAGACGAAGCCAAACTAAGGCAACTCAAAACGAAAAAAGTAGACACCGGAAGTGAAGATGATGAACAAGAAAGATCTTATACGCCGTGCTTAGACGAGAAAACTGAACTCGAAGAAGGGGAATGCCAAGAAAATGCCAACTCGGATTCGGGTGAAAAGGGAAAAATGGATGAGACTCGTGGAGATGTTTCGACGAGCGTTGTGGATGGAATGGAGATGGAAATGATATCAGAAGAAGATGAAGGGGTGCTAAGTGAAGATCATCAAAAGGGCTATGGTGGTAGGGGCAACGAGAAAAACAAAAGAGATGAAGGCAAGCGTTCAAAAAAAGAGCAGTTTAAAAAGATCAGCAAAAGTACAAAGGAGAGAAACTATCGCGATAAAGAAAATCGAAATCGTGGAAGAAAACGAAATAATTCCAGACTCCGATCACGGTCAAGATCCTTTTCACGAGGCAAAGAAAATAGAAATCGCCAGCGACCTGCGTTCCGCCGAAACAGGAGAAAAGAAATCGAACGATACAATGTTCGTAATGTGATAGGCCAACCAAGAACCTACAAAGATCGATATGGGCGAGATACTTCTCGGCCACCACGTTCCCGATCAAGGTCCCGCAGCTTCCGCCGGCTTCGTTCAAAATCTCGAACTCGATCCCCTTCACCGAAACATGACCGGCGCAGCTTTTCCATGTCACCAACGCCAATGTCACCGCGGAGAACTTCAGCTAGACGCATCTTGTCACCACAACGACGAATTTCGCCACGCCGGCGAAGAGGGTTTTCACCTAGACGCTCAAGATCGCGGTCACGTCGCAGGTCTCACTCGATTCGAAGATCGTCTCTTCCGCGAAGGCGTTCCAGAAGCCCGATCAGACTACGTTCGCGCTCTAGATCAGCATCCGTGGCTCGAGGTATCCGACGCAATCAGCGACCAAAACGGCGAGCCTCATCATACAGTTGTTCTGGGTCATGTTCGCGTTCACATTCAAAGCTTGGTTCACGATCCCGTTCACGCTCACCAGGACCAAAGAGTCCACGAAGAAGTCGTTCTAAAACTCCTGTACGTCAGAAGAAACTACGAAAACGATCTAAAGATCGAAAGAAGAAACGCTCCAAAAAACGTGTGCTTTCGATGAGTCCAAGTCCAGCACGTTCGAAACGTGGCGCTCGTTCGCCGGAACGTTTGCCAGCTTTAGCTCGGAAGAAGAAAAAGCGTGCTAGAACAAAAACGCCTGTTATAGAGGAAGAAAGATGGTCACAAAGCCCAAGGCCTGCACAGGATACCCTGAGTAACGCACCCAATGATCCGTCGTGGACACCTCCACTTATAGGAACAAATAATGATAATCTTACAGTGATTTTGAAAAATAAAGACGCTGCTGCAAATGCAAATAGAAAGAAGCGTGACAAAAAGAAAAAAGGCGAAAAGCGTCGGGAGAACGTAAGCAAAAAAGATAAACGCAGACAAAGAAGTGAGATGCGAGATAGTCCTGTGGCGCCATCTAAGGAAGTGTTTGCATCTGGGAACAATATACTGGTGAGTGTGAGTTTCAACAAAGAAAATAATGCAAATGCGCCGCAACAAACAACTGTTGTTACATTACCGCCAACAAGAGAAGAGATCCTTTCGCGTAGATCTGCTGAACGTCATGTAAGAAGAGTGAAAAAATCAAGAGAGAAAGCGCGACGTCGAAAAAAAATCGACACGAAACCCATTGCTATTATTGATTTAGATCGATCGCCATTCCAAGTTATAGCTCAGTCTCCGCGAGACGTTATTATTCTGACCGATGAAAGCGATCGGGAACCCGATGACGATGCACATCAACACAATGAAAGCGTCAATAGCATGGAAATGGGTGCAAACGATCGAAACGTTGCGGATATGCACGTGGATGATATTGAAAAAACAATTGAAGCTCAACGTCCAGGCATGATGGAAGAAGAGCATGAGCACTTCGAAATACAACAACTAGGCCCGAAAACACCACCCGACCCGCCATCTACAGTGAAATTTTCGCTACCTAAAGGAAAACAAATGAAGGCTCGAAATCCATTGCATGAAGAACAAGAGGAATTGCAAGAGCAAGTCGAATCGGAACATCCTGATGACCAAATGCAAATGCCAACAACCAATAAAATTGGGCCGAATACTCCACCTGAGTCAGGACCATGTTCTCCTGACGCGTATGATCCATTCGATCCAACTAAATCGCCATCACTTTCTCCTGCACATTCACCCGCTCCTCCTCAAACAAACGAAGAAGAGGATACAAATGAAAAAATATCTCATAGCCAAGAAGCAAATACCGTAGAGAGTCGACCAGTAGCAATTGTCCAGGAAAAGACAATGAACCCAGTTGAGCTCGTTATGGCACTGATAAATAGCAAAGCGGCAATGTCTCAGCAAGACATGATTAACTTGAATAATGATGCTACTGCATATACGATTTCAAAGAAATCAGATGGAACAGAAATTAATGTCGGAGTTGATGAAAACAACGCGTCAGGCAAGAATATCACTGTTCTTTCTAGTGTTTTAATATCATCAGGCAAGCCGCAAACAAGACCAAACCAAGTATTGAGTACAAGTCCGCCAAAATTACCAACTTCTCGGCAAAACGGTGGAACTGGGGCTCCAAATGATGACATTGCGTTCGCTGGTGATCCCGAATCACCATATTCACCCGATTCAGGAGATTTCGATGATCTTTTTGAGCCACCTCCACCAGACAATTCAATTTCATTAGCGCAACTTGCTCACAATCGTAAATCGAACAAGGCAGATATATTTGATAATTTGTTTGGTAGTACGTCTCCTGGCGGTCAAGTTCGCATGCCAAGCTTTTCTCGTCGCAAAGGAAACAAATCGAAGAGAACAAGAGGTGGGTTTTATTTCAATAATAAATATAAAAAATTTCTTTGCAGCTTCTGATCAAACGTAAGTATAGGTGAACATTTGAACCGAGGTCCAAACACTAAATTTGATAATAGTATTCAATTTTTTCTGATATCAACGCAAAAGTAACGATAATTGAATGATTTTAAATTCTGATTAGATTTTATAATCTTTATTAAACCGAATATTTAATCGAAGGAATTATCTTGACGCATATGTATCAAACTTTCGATAATTTGAAAACATCACGATAAATATAAAAATGTCTGTTTTTAGAAATTGATTACTTGTCCTTGTTCAGAAATCTCGTTCCAAGTTTGACTTTCGTGTCTTGTTCCTTGGTTCAAAGCGATTCAAAGTTGAATTTAGAAAAACGCTTGCATTCACAGTACATCTAGTAAACTAAATATATTTTCTTTATTATAATACCCACAACAAATTTGAAATACCCATTTAAAAAGAGATTTGTATTATTAGATTGGTGCCTTATGTACAGTTTTTACAAATCTGCAATGACAACATGATTTAACCAGAAGTATCAATCTACAAAGGCATTAAATCAATGAAATCGAAAATTAACCACAATAAGATCTCAACTTGTCAAATCCTTAACATTTTAACATTGAAATAGATAATGTTTCCGTTTCCCTGTACTCAAATTGTTCACAGTTGCAAACTCAAGTACTCAATTAGCACAATTCTACTTTCTACTGAATATGTAGTACAGCATCAGCCTATATGTGGCCATTTATGAGGAAGTAAGGGCTACCACATATAGACTTCCATTAAAGTATGTTTGATCATAAGAATATTGCAAGATCTGACAGTTCATGAATGAAAAATCTAAGGTTAATACTGACTCACTAACATAATTTTGAGCGGGAAACAGCTGTCAGTGTCAAAATAACATACGATTTATGTATACAACTTTCAACTAAAATATCACAACTACCACAATCGGCTTATCAGATAACATCAAATAATGATGAGATGTAAAGGGTTTTCCATTAAGGACATAACAATTTTGTATTTGAGATATTGAGTTTAAATTTATTGTGGGTGTAGCGCAAGCATTACATTTTATGATATGATATGACGACCACGAGCCCGTTGATAGCGGTCGATTCTTTGCACCCAATTTTCCACCACTGTAGCACATTTCGACCGGAACGTTGGCAATTCCGCGTTGGATGTTGTCTTTGAGCTTGTCTAAAGTTGCGGCTTGTTGGCATAGACCAGTGACTTGAGATAGCCCCATAAAAAGAAATCCAATGGTGTTAGATCGCATGAACGAGGCGGTCATCGACCGGACCATTTCTCGAGAAACGTTCACCACATTTGCCTTTCAATAAATCGATTTTGAGGCCTGCTGTGTGGCTAGTGGCACCGTCTTGTTCAAATCACATTTCGTTGAAATCACATTTCGTTGATGTCAAGTTCATCCATTTCTGTCGACAAATGATCTTCCAACATAACACGATAGCGCTCTACATT
Source organism: Odontomyia ornata (assembly GCA_963969285.1). Classification (NCBI taxonomy): domain Eukaryota; kingdom Metazoa; phylum Arthropoda; class Insecta; order Diptera; family Stratiomyidae; genus Odontomyia; species Odontomyia ornata. The sequence goes on from OZ017738.1 coordinate 96,711,049, forward strand.
GAAGGTAACATGTCGGTCGTTTTCATCCACGAAAAAATACGGCCCAATTACATCTCCGGCAAGAAAATCGCACCAAACAGTAACTTTTTGTGGCTACAACGGTGTTACAAGAAGCGAATGTGGGTTTTTTGCTGGTCAATAATGCATGTTTTGCTTATTAACAAAGCCATTGAGCCAGAAATGAGCTTCATCTCTGCAGATAATTTTTCGAGGAAATTCTTCATTTTCTTCGCTTTCTTCTTCTTAGCACTACAATCCCTTTCGGGCCTTCGCTTGCTGTAAATAGCGCCTCCAACTGTCTCAGTCCATTAACCGCGTCCTCCAATTTCCAAATCTGAGCAGCGATGAAATGTCTTCGTCGACTGAGTCAGACCAGCGTTTCCTCGATTTTCCCACTGATCTTCGGCCCTCAGTTCTCCCATCGAATACCTATTTGGGTATCCGTTGTTCTTCCATATGATTCATGTGGCATTGCAGCTTCCGCAGTCTTACAATCGTTGAGGCCTCCGGCTCGTCAACAATTTCATACAGCTCATGGTTGTATCGAATCCGCCGTTGGTCCCAGTCTAGCTTCGCTCCGATTATTCGCCGCATAACATAGGTCTTATCACAGAGTTTTATACTTGGAGCTTTGTTTCCTGTGTATGCAGCTGGTCTTCAAGATCGTCAAAACTGAATAAAATATTTTATTTGCGAACTGTATTCTTCGGCGTATTTCGTCTCTTTCATTAGCGGTTCTCGTTATTTTGGCGCCTAAATACACAAATTCGCTCATATTTTCGATATTGTATTCCCCAAGTGTAATATTTTGGACATTTGAGGTATTTTTCCTGGACTGCGTCATGAGCTTTGTGTTATTCTCATTGATTTATAGCTTGCTTCGCTGTCGAGTTTTAGGAAAAGTTCTTTGGCAGTTGTTAATGACCGTGACAAAATGTTGTTGTCGTCCGTATAAGCTACTACTTGGCTCGACTTCTATAGTAATGTACCTCGAGTATCGACAGGTTGCTTCCTTATGAAGTACTCCAGAGCCAAATTGAATAGCAATGGGGCCAGCCCATCTCCCTGCTCCAGTCCGATATTTGCGTCAAAAGCATCGGTGAGTGTGTTATTGATGCGGACTTGGGAGGCCGTCGACGTCATTGTCATTTTGGTAAGACGGACTAATTTGGCTGGGATGCCAAAGCAAAGCATTATTTCGTACAGTGCGTTACGATCAATACTGTCGTGCTTAAAGTCAAACGAAAATGTTGAACTCCCAGCATTTTTCAAGTACCTGCTTGACAGTGAACAATTGGTCTATCGTCGATCTACATGCCCTAAAACCACCTTCATACTCACGAATAATACTGTTGGCGTATGATCCGATTATATTTTCTAAGATCTAAGAAAATATTTTGTACGCTATACAAAGTAGTGATATGTCTGTATAATTTTCGCAGTAGTGATATGCCTGTATAATTTTCGCACTGTAGCTTGTCACCTTTTTTGTGGATAGGGATTATAAATCATTGGTTCCACTCGTTTGGCATATGTACTTGTTGCCAAATATGCTGGATGATTTTATGTTTGGCTTTCTGTACACTACTGCCACCATATTTAATGAGCTCCACTGGAATCTCATCGATGCCCGGCGCTTTATTATTTTTTTGGGCTTTGATGGTAGAGCAAACTTCATCCAGAGTTGCAGGGGCCAATGGAAGCTCCCCAATATCTATAGGCTCCGATGTTCTGGAGCTGTGCGGAGTATGAAGGAGTTTCTTGAAATATGATGCCCATCTTTCCTTAATCTTGGGTTCATCAGCGATGATATTGCTGATGTTATCACGACAGAGCGTGGTTTTGGGCTGATAACTACGTGCATGCTTGTCTTGTATTGTTGCTCGCTAGAGTCACATCTATACTTCTCAATTGGTCGTCATAGTATTTTCTTTTCTTAATTCTAATTATCTTATTCGCTAATCTTCTGAGATTTTCATAATGTTCTTTTTTGTCCTCGTTTTCCTACCTACGTTAACTTTGTACGCCTGATTCTTTTTGTCTAACGCATTCTGGCACTCATCATCGTACCAATCATATCTGCCACGGTCTTAATAGCCGCTTTCATTTCCATCCAGAGCTCGTTGCAAACGTCTGCGATACGTCTGATAAGATGGGAGCCAGCTGTTTGTCGAGGGTCTCCGTGAAACTTTCCCGCAGACGTCGTTTGGAGCCTTTCGATGTCAAATTTTTATAGCGGACTGGTCTTTGATGAGTACGCCTTTGACATACGACATCGATAGGCTAATTTGTTCAAGTAATAATGATCTGAGTAACAATCGGCTCCTCGGTATGTACGGACGTCAAGTATGCTCGAGGCCCAACGTTGTTGGATCAGGACATGATCCATCTGCTTTTGTGTGTTGCCATCCGATGATACCCAGATCATTTTATGAATGCGTCGATGTGGGAAGCAAGTTAAACGTATGACTAGATTTCTGCTACATACAAAGTCAATCAGGCGCTGGCTGTTGTTATTTGTTTCGTCGTGGACGCTATATCCTCCAGTTGTTCCCCTATGAGATATCTCATTTCCAACCTTAGCGTTGAAATCACCGAGAATTATTTTTGTATCGTTTGTAGGCAATGAGACGACCAGTCTTTCTAGGTAGGTAGGTAGAACGTTTCCTTCGTTTTTTCATCCGTTTCTTCGGTCGGAGCGTGTACGTTTATCAGCCAGATTTTGAAAAATTTTGCTTTTGTATTGGAGAAGTTTCGGCGTTCCGAATGATTAAATGGCTTGTAGGCCAAGATCTTTTCAAAAAATACGCTACAGTGTCGTTTGAGCACGCACAGCCTGTCGGGTGGGATGATTATTATGGCCGAAAATTGGAGTAAGGTTCTCAACGTTGCGACAACCGACTTAGAATTTCGGTAGTAATTGTTAATAATTTCCAAACGTTGCTGTTTCATGAACTTTACCATGATGAAAATGTTGACTTTAACTAACCTTTTGAGATTAACAGTGCATTAAAAAAGTTTTAAGGGTGCGTTCATATAAAGATACGAAATTTTGATGTCTCTAATGGAAAATCCTATACTAACTTTTGCACCTATTCAAGCTGTTGTTATGTTTCCAAAATGAGCAAACGTGATAACTGTTGGTCTTGTTCCAATAAAACAAAATTGTACTTTCGTTCCAAGTGCCCCGTGTTTAAAGGGCTCTTTTCTGGTTGGTTTTTATTGATACAAGTTATGTGCTCATCAATTCTAGTTATTCGGTTTCTACAGGTCTGTCCAACGTTCCCTTTTTGCAATGTTTTTTTTTATATCCAAACATGAAATCACCAGATTTTTCTTTCATTTGTATAGGGGTTTACACCGATTTTAACAGGGACTTGATTTTGTAATTACTTCTCTGTACCAGCTGAACTCCTATCTCATCAAAGCATTTTTAAATACCGTGGTGTAGTCCTTTGTGAACAATTATAGCTCGTCTTCTTTCAAAATATTTTTGAATACCGTGGTGTAGTCCTTTGTGAAAAATTATGGCTCGTCTTCTTTTGTGTGTTCAAAAGGTGTTAATGAGTTAATGTCCTTACGATGTTTTATTTGCTTTCTCAATTCTGTCAATTTCATCACAACAATTGTGATTCGTGCCACCGACTTTCTTTAGGTACGCCAATTGCTTTCCAAAACACAACTTTTTCAATAGGATGTTGCAAAATCGGAAAACCATGGAATTGAATTCTGCTCTTTTGTGTTTGAGATGATTGGACTCAATTGGAATAAATCGTTGAGTGATTGCAGGTTTTCTATAAATATCGAATTTTAGGGAACCTGTAATCGTCCTCGTTACCAGAATGTCAAGAAAAGGTAAGCAGCCATCATTTTCTTGTCATACCGTGAATTTTATGCTGTCACATGCAGAGTTTAACATGTTTAACATTTCATTGAGTTGATATGTTTTCACCACAGTGAAAATATCGTCTACATAACATAAATAAATTTTTTTCCTACCGTGAATTTTATGTTTTCACACACAGAGTTTAACATGTTTAACGGCATTGATTTGGTGTTTTTTTCGACTACAGCGAAAATATCCTCCACGTAGCGTAAAAAAATTTTTGGGAAAAATTCAGATATTGATAATTTTTCTTCACGAAAAGGCACGTATAGGTTACATACGAACATTGGAAAGCTATTTCCCATTGCCATCACTTCATACTGATGGAAAAATTCTCGCATGACCTCAAAAAAAAAAAACATGATTGCTCGGTATCAATTTTGGTTAGTGAATGAAAAGCATCGTAATTGTTGTTTCAGCTGCCGTGATAATTTTACTTGAAGTTAAAGTTGTCTATGGTATTCCGCGTGGTGTAGTAGTTAGAGTGCTCGCTGCGTAAGCCGAAGGTCCCTGGTTCGAACCCTGTTGGTGACAAAGAATTGTTTCGAGTGATTCTTCGAACGGACTATAAGCTCGTTCAGTTATGACACGTACTGGACGTATCTCGGCTGGGTGGACGAATCAACGGCCAAAGCGTAGTACTGACACGAGCGCCGATATATTCGATCAAGATAATGAGATACTCTAATTATATCTGAGCGAAGGCCGAAAAGGGGTTGTAGTGCTAAAACAAAAAATTGTTTATGAACTATTCAGTGTATTTAGTTCAACTGGCGCCTAGGTTCACATATGTACGCTGATATGTCGTAAATTAATCTAATTAAACTAATCGAACAGCTTGTTGTAGTTCCTGATCTTGTAATCCGGTAATGAAGGTTTCCATCGCTGCATCGTCTAGTTTTTCCTGGTGTCATGTTGGATAAGCGAACAGTGCCAGTTTTTTAGATTTCCTGAGTTAACTTCTACAGAATTTCACTTGTATGCTGGCGTCAGGTGATCATCTTCATATCTTATATAAAGCGCATTCATTATACCTGTGCACTTTGAAGCCGACTGAATGGGGATAGTTTGAATATTCTCGGCAGCTGCTGTGTCCGTCAGAGCAAGAATCAATTTTGTAAAGATCCAAAATAATTTGTTCGTCTAATATCATTGTTTTTACAATTCTAGCTAAGATATTCTTTCTTAATCTTTTAAACTTTTTTTTTACTGTTTGCCCTTGGTTCTCAACTCTTCGATCTGGCTTATTCCCCGAAGCATTTCATTTGGTTAACAAACTTTTGGTTTAGTCTTCCTAGTTCGGCCTTTACTTCGATTGATTGTCCGTCCAGCCTCTGAATTGTCTACCTTTTATTCGATGGACCGTTTTTAGGGTTTTCTAAACAAATTTTTTATAATACCCAAAAGAGCAGAATTCAATTCCATGATTGTCCCTGTCTGTCCGTTCGTCCATCATCTTTTTGTGAGAAGCTACAGTTATCAAATCGTGTGAACAGCTCAGAAGTTTCTAGTCAATGAAGGGAAAGAGAGAGACTTCATTGTGGGCAACACAAGACTTGTTTGAACTAGGAAAGTTTGAATTTCGTATTAAGTAGATGCAAAAATTATTTAAGAAGGCTTGAAATTTTGATTGGAGAACTTACAATTTCAACTTCGAAGTGGAAAACACACCTTATTAAGAATCAAGCCAACGAACTTATTCAACTGCTTGTAATTTAATGTCGATACAAGAGGTACGGTATTAAACAAGTCGAGCCAAGTGGAAGCCTATGCGGACGACATCAACATTTTTTCACAGTCGTTAACAACTGCCAAAGAACTTTTCCTGAATCTCGACGCGAAGCCCAACTACTAGGGCTATAAACCAATGAGAATACCACAAAGCTCATGAAGCAGTCGAGGAAAAATATCTCAAATGGCGAAAATATCACGCTTGGCGAATACAATATCGAAAACGTGAACGAATTTGTGTATTTAGACGCCAAAATAACGAGAACCGCTAATGAAAGAGACGAAATACGCGGAAGAATACAGCTCGTCAGTTTTGACGATCTTGAAGACCAGCTGCATACACAGAAAAACAAAGCTCCAAGTATAAAAATCTGTGATAAGACCAGTATTATGCGATGGATGTGAAACATGGACCCTAACCCAAGGATCCGAAAACATATTGAACGCCTTCGAAAGCGGCGAATAATCTAAGTGAAGCTAGACGTAACGTAAAGTAATTGATTAAAAGCAAAAGCGAAGCGGTCCTTCCTCATCTTTAATAAAGTCAGTATTTGGAAATGCGAAACGATTAAACGAAATGGAGCGCAAAAATAACCTTAGTATCATATATGGAGTGGCTTGAAGTAATTTTAACAAAAATGAATAAAATTGTGAGATTTATACATTGTTGTATGAGCTTAATATATGTCTAATATTCTGTGATTGCTGCAATAGGGTAAAAAGTGATTCGATAATCCATTGAAGGGTAGTTTACCTTAAACCTATGTCCATCTCTAGTTTGTAGGAGCCAAAAACTCGTATTTATTTATTGAAAGTATGATTCTTGCCGTTTCAATATAGGCGCCAAGCTCAATGGTCAAATTCAGATTATTCTTTATCAGAATGTCTTGAATTTATTGTCTTGAATTTATTAAAGAAGCCAAAAGTACCTCTATCGTTTTTATATCTACCATCCAAAGAATCTGTGGTCTAGAACATCAATTTCATACAATGCCTTCATGTATCTGTTTCAACGCATTTGGATTTAAAAAGTCTCAAATTGTTATACCCTTTGTTAACAAGGATTCTGTTGATTGACTTGATCGCTATACTATTAATATCAAGTTTGTGAAATCATGGTTTGTTGTTCTCAAAATGCAATCCCTAAGGCATTGGCCTTTTTCTGAACGATTTATCCAATCGTGCTTGATACATGCGGAGATCATATCGATGATATTGTCTTGCTCGAGATGAGTATGTAGTAAGTTTCTACTCCTGATCCCTTCCTTAGTCTTGCAATCAACTTCTACTGCCGCCTCAATCCCTCTGTGCCCAGGGACTCAGCAGAGAGTAAAAGTGGTGCTTGGTTTATTCATGATGACATTCCAGATGTCATAGACGAGCTTTTTACGATTTTTATTACTGACAATGTTCAGCGGGACAACTTTTAAGAGTCAGAGAATACATTAACTTTGTTAAAGTTTGAAACAGACGGATGCCTTAAGGCGACTAATATGGCTTGTAGCTCCGCGTTAAGTGCAAAAATATGGTCATCCAGGCTGAATACTATTGTGTTGTGCGTTAAGTAAATGAAAGCGCCACGTGAGCCAGATATGTTTTTCGCTCCGTCAGCGATAAATGTAATTTGCTCGTTCTTATTAACATGATCAATATATCGTTTAAAATTGATGTTTAGCTCAGCGCCACTCAGTTTCCTATAGTTGTTGCACACAGATTTGCCTGCCTCCAGTAGAACTTGAAATTATGTATCCTAGTTGTCTATTCAGGAGAAATTATTCTCGCAAAGTACGCTTATTGTAAACATAAGAATAGTTGCATTCTGAGGCTTTTAAGTCTACCGTCTAGCGTCTAGTAAGTTGTTAAGCATGCTACTACTTAGTTCTTTAGCCGTGAGCAGCTCTGCTCTGTCCTTATTCATCAATTCTCCTGCAATCTCAAATGTAAAATTGCTATGCTGCGGGGGAGTCCTAGACATAACTTTAGTACATTGGTTTTGATAGAGTGAATATTTTCAAATAAATAGATGTATTTGCAAAAGTGGTAATACCGAATTCTAATCTTGGTTTGATTAAAGATTTATAGAGATTTAACGTGAGGGAGGACTAAAAGTTGTTCCTAGACATACACAACATGTTAATCAAATTTTGCCGATACTGTTTCCTCACTACATTCTCGCTGCCAAGGGATAAAATTTCCATTTATTTTTTTAAATTGAGCGCAGGGTGTTTGTGTCTTGAAAAGATAATGCCCTGTGGTTTATCAAGGTTGACCTTCCACCCGAGTGTATAACAAGCTCCGCTAAAATTATTAATCTTTTTCTGCAAAGCCTCCACAGTTTCTAGAAACTATTACCAACTTACAATATGAGGGAATCATCCGCATATTGCAGAATGGTGGCATTCTCGTCGGCTAACTTATGTAGGCACTTGGTGTTTAAATCAAAAAGAAGATGACTTAAAACATCGCCCTGTGCAAGGCCGTTAGTAACTATAATTATTTGATCATTCAATAATCCAGTCCAATAATCCAGTTTAAATATAGCATGTTGATGTCCATGTTGAGAAGCGTAAGTTTTAAATACAGTGGAAAATGATTATAGCGTCCACGAGAGGGCCATACAAAAAGAAGTTGTACCCGATGCATTAAGAAATTCAAAACATCTAAATTTATATCACATATTAGGCATGTACGTGTTAATCAGGAATAAAGTTTAATTTAATTAAAGCTTTATTCATAAATGTTAATGCATGAGCAAACTTTTTTATTCTGTCGTCTTTTGTCTTTTAGTTGAATGCTTAAGTAGCTGCGATTTCCTTTCTAAAAGAAATATATTCGCTTTCATTACTTCGTCAGTAATATCGTTCAAGGCAATAACGATTGAAACTATTTTTAAAGCCGCACAAACTTCTCTCCTCCGGCTTTTCCGGTTCTGATTCCATCTCTAGATCTCCATCTAATGATTAAGTAGTTTTATACATAAATGATATATACAAAAAAATTAAGTCATTAACCCGTATTTAACATCGGATTAGCCATAATCTTTTCATCAGTTGAATCAGTTGATGTGCAGACATCTCTGTTCATGCCTTGTCTCATAAGAATTGCAATTACTCGTAGAACGGTAAATTTTGGGTCCACGCCTTTAATTTCATGATCATGGGTTAATTGAAAAACAATTGGTTTCGGTTATCTATTTTAAGTAATTTAATCATTTCTTGATCCATTGGCTGCAGAATCGGAGTTTTTTTTGCTTTACTTTCGGGACTCCTTCTCTAAAGATAGAATATCTCATTATCGTGGTCGAATCTATCGGCAACTCGGGAAGGCGATAAGGTCAGTACCACGCTTTGGCCGTGTGTCCGTCCACCCAGTTGCGATACCTTCTGATTTTAAACCAGAACGTATCATAACTGAACGGGCTTAAAGTCCGTCCGAATAATCATTCGAACTAAATCTCGATGTCGCCAATGAGACTCGAACCTTCGAGTTACGGGTTGGATGCTCTAACCACTATACCACGCGGACTACTTCGAAGTAATGTTAGGCGGTAAAAAAAAACTAGCTTTATTGACGTCAAAGTGATGTCTATATGGCCCATGCATTTGTTACAAATAGTAAACTATTTTTCAATCTTAATTCATAGCCCCACTCGTTTAACCATAAAGCAAAATCTTCTGTTGTCATTCATGCATTCTTATCATTTTTGTAAGTCACGGGTAAACTTTTCACGTTTTTAAAACACCGGGGCTTTGCATATTTAGGAATCAGTAAGGGGCGCCGCTTTATCGTTCTGCTCATATTTTCCGCAACCATGACTGTTAATTTTTCTTTCGACAATTTCCCGCCGATACACTTCTCACCATAGTTCGCACTGATTTAAGTTTGTAAAACAGACCTGCCTCGTCAGCATTGAACATTTCCTCGTCTTCGTAACCTTTTATTATTTCTGGGAATACATACGTGAGACATGCGTCGGTAGCATATTTTGAAACAGATTCCAACTCACCGCAAATTTTTTGGAACAAATGTATTCGCTTTGCTTTGTAAAAGTGGTCTATTAATAGGAATTTATTTGTCCTTTGCTGTTGGAACTACTGCAAAAGTGCTTCTACAATTCCGGAATGTGCGCTCGATCTGGCCCTTTTACGTTACGAACATCCCTCATTAAAGGCTTTTCTATTGCCCTACAAATTTTCTTAATTGTTATTTTGGAGTGACTTACACCTTGACCTTAACGATCTCTGCGTTTGTTTCTCTATCCTCAAATCGCCATAAGATGAGCGCTTTTTCTTTTACTAATAACCAAGACAGAGGGAAAAACTACAACGAATTGCTCCAATAGTAGTGGAAAATTGTTTTGAACAAAAAAACATTTGCTAAAATATGTATGTAGGAAATTCGATATTGCTTGCCTTTACATTCGATAGCTTGCAATATAGGGACGAAAAAATACAGATGCTGTAAGCAACATCTCCTTTTTAGCGATACCGCTATAACCGATACTTCTTTGCATCATCAATAAAGGAGGTGCAAACTTTAACTGATAATACGACGTACTAAGCAATATGCTGTTGTATCCGATGCAGCTATAAACGATTTCTACTGTATTTAGATATCTAGAATGATCGCGATTTCATATTTCAACCCTTTATCTTTCGCAACTTGAAATATGAGGGTGTTTAGACACGCAGAAGTAGATCTATTTTTTTCTATAGCCGTAGCAATTTAAGGCTATGATATTGTTTTCTTCTATTAAATCGTAGATCCTGATCGTAATCAGTTTGTTTATTATTTTATAAAAGGTGCTCTGATTAGTGATGTCGGTCTGCAGCTGTTCAAGTTAGCTATATCATTATTAAGTTTCAAAATTGGGGCAGAAATTTTGAACTGAATGACCGAGTTGTTGCACACATTCAGGAAACAGTGTAGATGGTTTACAGGAATTGTTTTTTAGGGTTTTGTACTAAAATACAAAACCCTATTGCAATCACGATCTGTGTCCGTCTGTCCGTCCGTCCGTCCGTCTGTATGTCACAGCAAAAATTTTTCAAACGGGTTTAAGGGGGGTCTCCCCATATAGGGAGGTGACCCCTCAAAAAAAATTTCACCATTGGTAGTCGAATAGGGTGTCATTGGAAAGGTCTCAATAAGATCTTTTCAAAACAAGTCTTAAAATTGCCTTATGAGTACCGAGGGGGGCAGGGGAAGGGGAAATGTACGAACTTTTCGCGTACCCCCCCCTCGCGATTGGACACCTTCCATCCGAAAAATCTGAAAAAAAATCACAAATGTAGGCCTTAATGAGTACAACAACAACAAATACATGAGAAGTCGAAATTCACTCAACTTTGTTAGTAATAGTATGATTTATCGATTTTATGTTTTCTTGAATAAAATCTAAACGGTACCTTTAAATTCAATAAAATTTAGCACACATGAATATTGATAGGATTGATATTTTCTGAAAGTTTCATAAAGATCAAATAGTATTTACCGAAGTTATAGCGATTTGAATTTTCCTGTATTACTATGGAACAATATGCCCTGTATTACTATGGAAACATATGGCTATGGAGCCATATGCGCATTTTACTGACTTAGACACTACAGCTTTGCTAGGATTTGCATGAACATTTCAGGAATGATCTTTGAGAATGGAACACTGGAGTGGAACATCACCTCAAATTTTGTCATCATTTCCCGATGCGCCACGAACGTTGCTCTTCTGATTTAATTTTGGAAGGGTGTAGTCTAAAAAGGGAGCTACAGTTTAGAAATATTTGAATATGTAAAAGTTAACTGCCATTGCATAATTGATTGATAATGATCCTATTTCAGACTTGAATAGTTTGTAAAACTTTATTTAGATAAAAAGAAACTCACAACGACATTTAATAAGCAAAAACTAAATCTGTTCTTTAGGTAATTACAAATTCAACTACTACTAAAATTATAATCGTTCATTCTTTTATACTTTTTCACCCCCCTTTTCCTTTCATAATCGTCTTCAGTGGAATTAAGGTGAAATGTATAATCGTTGAGCTTGACCTTCGCTATGTGTGAGAGAACTACATGCCTCTGATTTATACTAATTTGTTAAGATATCGCCTAACAGAAATTTATTCTGATTTTAATTTCGCAATAAAATAGTATTATGTGTTGATGTATTTTACTGCTATAAGCTTAAATAACAAGCTGAAGTTTCGTTTGTTGTTCACTCGCTCACCATATGCAACAAAGAGTTGCTTTCCGATGCATGCCACTTGAACATTTTTAAGTATACTATTTAGAGTAAATAAAAGCTTCTCGTAGCTGGCAGTCAATTGCCTTACAGTCAGTATATTGCTATAGGCGAGACTTGATCGAATGGATCAAAAATAGCTTAATGATATCTTGATTCAATTTATATGAGGGAACAAATTTGAGCATATATTGGTTATAAATACGTCGTCTATTACTGTTGAATTTCTCAAACCAGTGATTAGTCCCAAAATGAACTATCCTGTGCCCCGATATTAAATTTATCTCTTTGATATAGGCTATAAAATTGATTAAAAGTTTGAATACAATATTCGAATTATTTGTCCGAAGCATATTTTTGAAGAGTTCATATATCCTTCTGCTTGTTAATATAAAAATCAATTATTTCGAAATTACTTTTATTCATTTGAAAATTCAATAGTATAATAAATGGAATTCATTCTATATATGCCTACAGAATAATTCTAGCAACTCCGGGATTCTGCTTTCCGCTTTCGAGGATGAAATAGCTTCCACATCCAGAGAGGCGCTTGAAATCAATACTGTCGTTCGTTGCATTTGCCTGCAAAAACAAAAATATGTCTGAGATCCAGATGAGATTTATAAAAGTAAAAAGTTTACCGATAGTTGCGCATTAATAATTTTTTTATCTCCATATATTCGTATGTCCAGTATTATTTAACAGACTCCTGAAAAAAAAAATAAAATTGATTTCATTAATAAAATTATTCAAGCAATATGCTAGCAAAACTTGCCCCCAAAATGCAGGCGCTACTACGCGAAAACTAATCGAATAAAATGGTCGCCATCCATATGTAAACATAATCATGCATGAATTGAAAGCAGTGATTTTGAATGAAAAAACACTTACAAATTTTGTATTTTCTTTTCTACGTTTTATGTTGCTACTAACCTAGGAAATGCTACTCCTGTGGGCTGGCGGGTCGTTCTATTATTACATATTTTCACAATGCTCCATATTTTTGAAACTTCTTTGCATTTTCTTAATTTTTCGTCGAAATATAACGTTTTCTCACTTGCAATCTAACCAATAGATTGTCTCTTATTGTCTTGTTGATGTACAACAGATAAATCACGAATTTTCACTGATTTTAACATACAAATTACACAGCAAACGAGTTTGTTTACGCGTTTTCCCAACCGAATTTGACAGCGAATGCAAAAAAATCATATGATAATATGAAGATTTCTCCTTATCGACAGCGAGAATTGATGACAAGAAAATTCAGTGTTCCATTAGCATCGGGCCGTTCCTGTTAGCTACCTGTTCCAATGGAATGATAGATATCATGAAGATGAGTGCATACAATTGAAACAAGTCGAAGAGGCAGGAGAGAGCTCCTAGCAAAAGGGCTTTGTAACCATTCTAGGATTCGAAAAAATAGGCCATGAATTGATGATTACAGTATAGAGGAGTGGCCCCTGAAAAAAAATGTCATGAAAGGTAGCCGATATGAGTATCAACTGAAAGTTCTCTATGAGAGCTTCTCAAAACAGTTCTTAAACTGTCAGTTTTTGCTTCAGTGGGGCACAGGGGGGAAATACATGAAAAATGTGTTTCCTCCCTCGCGAAAGGACACCCGTGATCTAAAAAATCTGAAAACATTACCAAGGGAGATACGAGTTTTTATTGGTATAACCATAACAAATACCTCAGAAGTCAAAATTCTTTCGTTAATAATAGCATGATCCTCGAACATTACGTATTTCTTGATTTTATACGTTGCTGGTTACTGCATTTTGTAAGTTGAGTACAAAACCCTTCTGACATGAGCATAGGTCTGTCTACCTAACTTTTAACATTTTGCAGTCTATTAGGGCAACTCCCGATGCAGAGAATTTTCCTTGTGTGTTAAAGCTCCGTTGGAGCTCCTCAGCTTTAAAGAGGTAACCTGGGTTGACGGCGGTGACGGCTTTTTTTATCGATGTTAGTATTCGGTCGTAGTTTGTTGTTAATGGTTTGCAGAAATAGAAAACTCTTTTCCTCGTCCATTTGGTCGCTAGGATTTCTGATTTTATGATTTTTGACATCGCTGATGAAAAAAAATTTTATAAGTATCCTTCTCACTGACTTCTCGGATCGTTTTCTCCCACTCCCATCCACGATTCACTTTGTATCGTGACTGCCTCTAAATTAATATTCAGAAGGACATGTCTGAATTTGGTGTCCTTGCGTAACAGGATTTTCGCCCCCCATCTTATGTCATTAGACCTTAAGTTCCTTCGTAGCACTACAGCCCCTCTCGGGCCTTCGCTTCCTGCGTCCAACTGTCTCGGTCCATTGACCGCGTCCTCCAATTTCGAAATCCGTGCAGCGATGATCTGTCTTTGTCGACCGAGTCAGACCAGCGTTTTCTCGGTTTCTCCACTGGTCTCCGCCCTTCAGTTCTCCCAACGAATACCTTTTTGGGTATCCGTTATAAGACCTTAAGTTAAAAATGAAATGATAATTCCTATATTTATTTTCTGTATTGTAATTTCTCCACACCTGTAGAAGAGCACAGGCGTAATTCTGACTAGTCAGATGTGTTTCAATGTTTTCTTTATGCTTAGTTAAACTCTGAGCGTTAAGTTGGAATATTTTTAACATGAATTATAATATAAAGGGGCAAGGAGGATTCCGTCCAAGAGATGGACAACTCAAAATTTGTTTTCCAGGAAAAAATCTAAATTGAATTTTAAGTATTCGACCTTTGCTCTCCAAAAGGCAGCGAGATAATCGGGTAGCGTCTTACCTTCTACCGTTATCTTCACCGACTGTGCGGGGATGGAATTGGCGGGGTTGTCGGGGTTCCCGTTCAATCTAATAGCGTTTACCACCTTAATGCCTTTTAATTAGTTACCCATAATTGCAACCTTATGGGTGATGAATTAAAAGACATTAAGGTGGTATTAGATTGAACAGGAACCCCGACAACCCCACCAATTCCATCCCCGCACAGTCGGTGAAGATAAAGGTAGAAGGTAACACGCTACCCGATTATCTCGTTGCCTTTTGGAGAGCAATGGTCGAATACTTTAAATTCAAACAAACAGCATTAAGGTAGTAAATGTTGCTGAAATAATAAATTAAAAATCAAGGTCTATGTCGTCATTCGAGTCTTTAGGCGAGCTGAAGAAAACCTTGAGACGGAGATCGTTTTGTTTGACATCAGTCACATGGAATTTAAAGAAAGAATCTAATTGGTTTTTGTCTGACGGATTCTCGGTCAAACTTTCTTTCAAATATAGCTGGGAAAATCGTATCTCCAGCAGCTAGATTCTATCGGTTTTGTTTGCTTTGCATCACAGATTCTGCACTAAGTATCAAAGGATCAATTTCCTTACACGTGGGTTTAATTAACTTAGAGGTTTGTTCAGAAACAGTTATGTTACCAACAAAGTCAGTTTCATTTCACCTTTACTTAAAACTCTTTAGTGTCCTACATTTGTTCTTCTTTTTCTCATTTTCACTAACCATTCCCTCAATGGGGACCGAATTACTTTCAAACTTTGTAATCCACGGATCAGGAGGGCGCCCTTGTCCAGGTCAATCAAGATCGTATAATCAAGATCGAAAAATATAGTGTACTCACTAAGTAAATTTGAAATAAATCAAGATATACTTGAGAGTAGTCCGCGTGGTGTAGTAGTTAGAGCACTTCAGCCGTAAGCCGAAGGTCCCTAGTTCAAGTCAAACCATTGCAGTCACTTTTCCGGTTGAGAGGCGAGTTTTGTCCTTCACTGGGCAGCCTTCATCCTTTCTTCGCCGCTCCTTACCCGCCATTTTCGATTCGGGGGTATAATGGTCAAGCCACGACTCATCACATGTAATGATGCGCCTCAAAAAATCCTTCCCTTATCGAAATCGATTCAGAAGTCTCTCAGTGATTTCCGATCAAGACATTTCTCTGTTCTGCTTCACTAGGCCAAAGATAAGTAGTGTTTTGTAAATGATAAGCTTATTTTTCTAGTGTATACCTCTGAACCTTAAGATAGAAAGCACTAGGAAGTAAGCATTATTTGCAGTATTTATCAGCCGGCAAATCTGTTCACTATCCATGTCCTTTCTATCAAAGTGGGTTCCTAAATTATGGAAAGGTATCTATCCTTTGAAAGTTGTAGTTTCCCATGGTAAAGTTTTTTCAGGCTGATGGATCGTTCCTGCCCCATGTCTCAAGAACATAAAAAGGTTTCCATGGCAGTTAGCTTTAACCTTGCTATGAATTTAACGTCGTTGACAGACACTTGTATTGGGTTCGATAATTAATGCCTTTTTTTTCATGTTTTTTAAAGTAAATTTATTCATATTAACAACAAAGATTAATAAATGATATATTGAGCATTTTGTTGGATGCCCTTCTACCATCTTTTGGTAAGTTGAAAAATTCCACGTTTGAGGTAACCTTGATTTTTAGAAGCGAAGAACTGGTCCAACTCGTTTTTAACAGTCTGATCGTTCATTCAAATGGTTTTGAAGAAAGCGAAACAAATGATAGTCTGATGGTGCTATATCAGGGCTATAGGGTGGATGTGGCATCAGTTCCCAATTGAGCTCCATTAATTTTTGACGGATTATCAAAGAAGGTGTGGGCTCTGGCATTATCAGGATGTTACATCACGCCTTTGCGATTGTCCAGTTCAGGGCGTTTTTTCTTGATTTCTTCATTCATTTCGATAGTTAACGACATAAGACATTCGAATCAATACTTTTGTTTCTTGAAAGCAGCTCAAAGTGGACTATACCCTTGTAATTCCACCACACAGAAAGCATAATCTTCTTTTGGTGAATAATGGATTTGGATGTCGATTGTGGGGGCTCATCTTGGACTAGTTATCGTAAACAATCCACTTTTCATCACCCCTTATGATTGTTTTTAGAAATGGGTTGTTGTGGTTACGATTCAGCAAAGAGTCGCATATGTTAATGCCTTTGGTGAGGTGGATTTTCTTTAGTTCGTGAGGAACCCAAACATCTATTTTGTTTACGTAACTCAGCTGTTGTAAGTGCAAGTAAACGGTTGAATTCGATATGTCGAGCTTGTCTGCTATACCTTGAGTTGCCGTACGCCGGTTAGTTTCGATTAACGCCTTTATTTGGTCGTCATCGTTGGGGGACCAGTATGTGGTGCATCTTGCACATTAAAACTTCCAGAACGAAAGCAAGCAAACCAACGTTGACACTGGCGTTCAGTAAGGCAGTCCCCATCATAATACATTGCACACTTTCTGAATTTTCCCAGGAGCCGGTCAGCTGAGCCGATGCCTGTGGTATTCAAAATAAAAAAATAAAAAGCAAATAAAATTTCCGTCGCACGTGTTCTTTTACGCATTTCAGAACATGGAAGTATTGCCAGGTCCCAATGAAAAACTAAAAAATTGCATAGAACGAATTTGTTTTTCTGCAGTCATTAATTTTTTGAGATCTGGTAGTCCTGAAATCTCTCATCGAAGCATATGTTTATATTCGCGCCAATTCTCGCGTCAGCACTTACCTAACAACCTGCTTCCGAAGATTTATGGTTCGCTCTTCGGCTTTTATTCGGTTTTTTTTCCGGAGGCTAGGTTGAGTGTGGATACTATGTGAATGTACTATGGTCCTTATCATTAGCTTCACACAATTTCTTTCGAGCTTGCATCGCATTTTTGCCCTTTTCGAAGTGAAACAATAAAATATGCCGATAATGCTCGTTTTGATTGTCCATTTTCAAGTTTATTTTTAACCAACTTATTGGTTTACTAATGACGCTCAGTTTTTGACTGAAGATAGTCCAAAGTCTAATCTTTAAAATAGTATATAATAATATAAGCCACGCAATCACTACTACATGCAATATGCAGTTCACGTCATCTATGAGAAAAAACGACATAAACTATCGAACAACCTAGTAATTGTGTGGACTTGAATGGAAATTTGTGTCAATCGGACAATGTGTTCCACATCAGTGTTAAATAAGAATGGGCCAAGTCGATCGTCTTGCTTTATAGGTGATAAATTTGAAGCTTTTAATTAGGTTCTGGTAACCTTGACCTGAATAAAGCGTTATTGAGTATAGAGCGTGTTTTTGGCATTTTCGTATGCTTCCTTGAAGTCTACGAAAAGTAACTGCATATCGATGTTATACACACACACACACAATTTCTTTCTGTTCACTGAGACAACCAACTTTTTACTTTCCAATGGCTTTTATTCGAAAGCCGTCGGGCCTTGCTCATTTTAATAAGCAGACGCATTTTGAATCGCTTGAGTCATCTGCGTTTTTTAAAGCATGTGCGGAAGGAAATGGCTTTATATAGGTGTAGGGTGGGATAAGCAGGTAGGCCCAATGTTAGGCCAAATAGAGGGTTATCGGGGATGTATTGTTTTTTGTGTTGTCGGGGATATTTTGTTTCTTGTGTTGCAGAATGCCCGTTTGTTCTGTTTCGTTTCACTTCCGTTTTCGTCGGAGTGTGTGGTCTAGTGTGGAGAAAATTGTGTCGGACTTTGTCGCAAGTTGTTCATAGATTATGCTACCATCTGTCTTCCTATGTTTATACGAGTATATATCAAAAGTCTTTCTAGGATGTCGAAGTCTCGGTCCTGAAATATATAAACAAAGAAAGACAGGGGGTAACACTATGAACAAAGGACTTATGACGAATTTCGACGCAATTTTCTCTAGCGAGGCAAACCAGAACAAATTGACCTTCAACAAAACAAAAAATAAAAACTTAATATCCCCGATAACCGTCTATCTGGCCTAACCTAGGGCCTACTTGCTAAACCCACCCTGCACCTATATCAAATCATTTCCTTCTGCATATCCTTTACACGCTAAAGATAACTCAAGCGAGAAGAAACGCATCTGCTTACCAAAAGGAGCAAGGCCCGCCGGCTTTTCGAGATAAAAGATTTCTCATTTTCTTTGATCAAATTATCCAGCGACTTAAATTCAATGAAGTTAAAAAAGTAAGTAGGTAGTAAGTAGTGATATGCATGATTGCTATAACGTGCAAGTTTCATAGAAATCTAATTGTATTTAAAGTATAGAAATTTTCTTCGATGGGCTTTCTATCGAATCACAACACTAATTTTGACCGGATCTGTTTAAAAATTTAAGGTAAGATGGACAACGTAAATATCCTTAAGATCATGCTCCGTCAATATCAGCAATACTGCAACGGCCGCCTAAAATGGAGTAAAATACAAAATATATCTTTACGAAATATTTCTTTACTTTATTATTAATTCTCTCCAATTTATTTAATCTCTACAAATACTGTCTTATCATCAGGGGTTGCTACAATTTCCCCCAAGGTAGTTGTGGGATGTTGTCGCTGCTTGCCCTATTCCTTCTGTCAAGGACATTCTTCATTGAAATAGCTGTTTTGCCCTTTTTTAATCGAAGTCTATAGATTTTTGCGAGAATGACTTTGGATATCCTCGACCCTTTCTCCTGCCTATGGAAATGCTTTCAATGAATTCTTTATCAACCACATACATGGGAAGTTCACCGAACTGTTCCTAGAATTTGATTCTGGGCCCGAATCGAAGACTGCGCCAGGCCATGAGAATAAAATCGACTTGTTTGTAAATGCGACCATCAGCAAATACCCACGGTATCTTTAGATTGTCTTGGTACAGGGAAAAGGTAAATCCTACTGGTAGCAGTATCTTTAATGCATTTTCCATTCTTTTTGCACAGAAGTAATTTAGGAAATTTGTATTCAATGTGCATTCCATGGTTCTGTAAAAATGGTCCGTGATTGCCTCATTGGCTTTTAGGACACCATAGAAGCTGAAAAGCCCTTGTTTTATGTGCATGATAAAAATTCGTTTATAAGTTTTAAGCGGTTGGCAATTTTAATTTGTTGTCCACGAATGAAAGCTACTCCAAACTCGCGGCTTCTTTCTGATATACCGGTTGTGAACATAGTATATGCTCGCATGTCATTGTTCATTAATATGTCATCTAGTTTGCGTGTCGCTTAAGATATTAAGGCTGAATTCAACAACCACAGCTATCTAGGTATGTAAACCCTAGATATGGGGAAAGTGTTCGACACCGTCTGGCATAGTGGACTTGCTCATAAACTCCATCAGTGCAGTGTTCCTTACTTCCAATGCGTGATCGCATCTATCTTAAGAAAAAAAGTATAAAGTTAAACTTCGAGACAGTACATTGCGTATTAGAGTTTCAGCTGGCGTATCAGAAGATTATTCAATATATATACTATATGTCGAGTCTGCGAACTTATGCATAGATTTATTCGACGCGGGAAGGAATAAGTTTGCAGACTCGACATACAGTTTATGCGTCGGATAGGCATTGCTGATGAACCTATATGCTAAAGGTTCAACAGCAATGCTTGTTCTGGAAAAATCATGGAATTAAGACTTTATGAGTCACAAAATACCGTATATGTCAATATTCGATCAACTTTTTTCAGAATAGTAGTTTATAAATTTTACGTTTTTATCTATAAAATCAAAAGGGGACTCTTAAATGTACTTAGGTTTCCCAATAGTAGGTATACGTGTTCTAAAAATTTCACAACAATCGAGCTATAAACAGCTAAGTTGCAGCCGATTGAATATTAGCAATTACAACACATGCTACTGGGAAGGCATTACAGATATGTAGCAATTGTGATGAAATGGTAAGAAATGGTTTGTAACATTGATATATTACCACTACTACGCAAACAATTGGGTTAACACACTGAAAACAAAATGGCGGCGAATTTAAATGCATAATATACAGGTTTAAGTTTTTCGAACTCAATTTATGAAATCTACAGTGTGCGTACGGTATTTGACGACAACTTGAGAGTAAAATTAGTTAGCTTGTATTTTTAACAAAATTTAATGAAATTTCAGGAACTTTATATACAACGTTAAATTAATATATGGCTATAAAGTTATTCAATAAAATCGTCATTAGCAGCAATAACCTCTTCGATTGCATGCCCAAATCAAATGCTCCTTGTTCATATTGACAATAACGGCATTAATGGAAGTGGTTATTATGAGGACGCTTATTAGTCGTATGCTCAACTACGCCCCATACGTAATAATCCAAAGGATTAAGGTCTGGGGAGCTAGGTGGCTATGTGGTGATGAAAATGTTCGGCCATCCAATCTTGCGTTGCCATCGCTTTATGGGAAGGAGCAGAGTCTTGTTGAAAAATGTATGGTCTGCCTCCGCTTACATTGTCTATCCAGGGTTTCACTACCGTCTCTAAAACCTCAATGTATGCAGCAGAGTTCACTCGAAGTCCTTGAGTAAAAAAGTGTGGTGGCATAACATGTCCTTCGTTGCTGACAACACCTAAAACCATAACAGTGGCTGGAAATTTTGTGTGCATAACAACAGGAACCTCCGTAGGATTTGAACATAGCCATCTGTCATTTCTGCGATTGGTTTTTTGATCTTGGTCAAAATTTTTTTCGTCGGAAAAAAGCCATAACATTTTGGGCGCATCAGGGTGTTTGATTTTGTTTAAAAGACGTTTTGATCGGAAGATCTCTCTGTTCCCGTGTTCGTTCCGACATGAACTGTCCTCTGCGCATTACGTAAGACTTATACCGAAGGTCTTCGTGGATAACTTTACGAATAAGGCGCTCAGAAACATGAGGCTCACTCGCAAGGACCCTCATTGATTTTGAAGGGTCCTCGTCTATGATCGATTGCACTTGCTCTAAAAATTCTGCAGATCGGACAGTGTCAGAACGTTGTTCGTGCTTTTTGCGTTTTGCACCCGATTCTGTATCGCCTCCTGATGCTTCCAATTCACGGCGAACCTTATGCACCAATGAACGGGCGCAATTAAGAAAATTAGAGATCTCTAAATCTGTATGGTTCGCACATGTAGCGACGATGACAGCATGTCTCTTCATTTCTTGAGTGATGTTGTAGTCTGCCATTTCTTATCTGAAAAGGAAAAAAAATCGCGAAGTTATAGTCATATTTATGCATGTCCTCAAATATCGTACGCACCCTGTATATATGAGACAAGTTTTGATATTTAGATGATAATGTTTGATTTACTCATTGGTTTACAAAATCCTTTTGGCCGGAGCAGTTTCTGCTACTCCGACTTTTTCCTTACAAAATCATTTTAATCAAAATTAAATATTTATGCTGTCAATTTTTTGTGTACTAATTATATGGCTATCATATCACTTTATGCGAAGAACATCTAGCGATTTCCAATCAAATCTATAGAAATAGCCACAAATTTCGATGGTTGGTTGGTTCTTGGTTTTTATTTATCATATTTCGTTTTGATGAGGATGACCACGTCAGATGCGAAAGAAGCTAACACACGTCATACGATAAATACGAATTGCTTGGGTAGTGAACAGAGGATCTCTCATCTTTTTGTTTAAAAATAAGAAACTAACGTATTGAAATCCAAGCTGATAGCTTACTGATAAGCTTAGACTTTCATGCATAGCATACAGGTATATCTCAGTTTAGTACCCAAGTATTTTATATTTACCGTGTGACGTGCGCTAGTTCTGAATACATCACCAGAACAAACGAGTAAAAAATATTCCCACGCATCTGCATTTTTTGCAACCTGCAGAAATTACAGATCGTCGGGAAATCGGCACCGTCTGGGAAGCATTGCAAAAGTTTCTCGAAAATGCGAATAAGCCTGACTGCACTGTTCTGTTGTGCTATGCTTAACTTTTGCCCTGTTACGCTCATTAAGTAAGCGCACGATAACGTCTAAAACAAAGTAAATTGCTTTAAAAGTTAATTCTCCGTGTTTTCATTAAAAACCCAGCTCCAGTTGAAAAATTTTTAGAACTTTATTTTTTTATGTGTTGGGTGGCTATGATATATTTTGCTAGCTTCGCACTAGGTGTGAAACCATCCTCATCAAAACGAAACATAAACAACTAATACCATGAACCAACCAACCATCGATATTTGCTTTACTCTAGTGTCTGTGGTCATTAGTGTAGTTTAGGGAGGGATGGAATGGTTAAAAAACGATTTTTCGGGCTTCGGTAGTCTAGCATTTTCCTATTTCTTTGTGTCCAGTTTTTCTATCCGGATCATAAATATGAATGAAAAAACCGGTTTAAAGCAGGTGGAAAACCCTACGTAAAGAACCGGTTTTTCGAACCAAATATCTGGTTTTCGGTTGAACCAGTGCGGTTTTTCCCATCCCTACCCCCATGACATCATTTTCTGTCTTAAGCTACAAACATTGGCTACCAGCTTATAAGTTCTGGTTCAAGAACTTGAGCTTCTGTTGCTTCACATAGCGCATATTCTTTTCCACTCGTGTGTTGTGCTTCATATCGATCGTTCTTTAAAGTGCCTTTCCTTGTATGTGCTGGTCTACCATGAACAAAAGCGAGGTGAGGCTGATAAAGTGATTAAAGAAACCTTTGGACCCAGAGTGATTATATTTTATAGGTTCCGAAATAGCTATTTGCCAATGTGTGGAAATATGAGCTGGGGCCATAATTGACGTTAAAATCTTAGCCATAGATTTGTTGGATTTCACTTTGATAATATAAGATGTATAAGAACAGGAGTGTAAATTAGAAAACCGACAAATTTGAAAAGGAACGATTACATTGTTGGTTTTTTTTATTTACATTCGCTGTTAAAATGAATAATAACGAATTCCAGTGTTAAAGTAAAACAGTCCAAATAATGCATATGAATAAAGAGCTTTCTCTTTTGGTGAAAAGGTCAGAATCGGAGACCACTTGCAAATTTGCGAGGATTTAAGGGAGGTCTCGTCACTCTTTTAAGACTAAACCTAACGCCGAACGAACTACTACAATGCTGTCAGATCAAGCTCAAAGCTTTGTCGCGAACGCAGAGGTCGCATTTTCATATGGGGGAACTTCAATGCTAAATCCGTCGAATTGGGCATGTTTCAATCAGATCTGAGGGGAAAAGAGTCCTGAAGATGGCAATCCAAACTGTAGTTCTTGTGTTCAACGTCTGTAACACTCCTACTATCCGCCGTCGAGACTTGTAATCATACCGTATTGTCATAGGCTTCGTAGCCCTTCCAAGGGTACACAACTGGAGAGTTTGGAAGACTGATCGGACACCGATCACCAAAATATAGCCCGAGATAAACGGCGATGGTTCTCGGTGTCCATATGCCCATTGTTCCGCCCTCGCCAGGTGCATTCGGAGGATGGAGGTTGAGAAATTTCTCGACGTGGAGGGGGAGATTAGCAGCTTAGAATCTGGTGCTCCTATATGAGTATCAGTGAGTTACTATCAAAAAAACACCTTACTATGATAGTACTATAGGAGAGTATTACGTAGGCTTACGAAGTAGATGGTCTAGAATTCACCAAATATTCTCAGTTAAGCAGGTGCTCAAAAAGTGCTGGGAATATAACGTCGATGTACACCAACTCTTTGTAGACCTTAAGTATGCAATTGACAGTGTCGATAGAAATGCCCTATACAAAATAATGCTTGACTTTGGCTTCCCAAGAAAACTAGACGACATGGTTATAGTTACAATCCTAAACACTGAGTTCCAAGTAATGGATAACGGTGATCCAACAAACAATTTCAAAATGGAATCAGGTTTAAAACAAATGGATGGGCTTGCCTCAACACTTTTTAATATTGCGCCAGAAAACGTCATCAGGAAGGCATCAGCTGCAACTTCTGGCACACTAATGTTCAAGTCCATATAGCATATACTGAAAACATCAATTTTATGGCAAATTCAACGTCAGTTGCTTAAGGAGCATTAAGGAATCTGAAAGAAATCAAATTGGCCAACAAATTAATGAAATTAAAACTAAATTCATGACACAAACGAGGTAGAACACTTTGGTTGGACATAATCTGACCGTAGGAAACTATAACCTTGAAAGTGTGCATAACTTCGTATATCTTGTAGCCAACATGAATACAAAAATCACCGAAAAGGATGAGATTGGACGCCGCATAAACGCCGCAAATAAAGCCTACTACTCCGTATTTCTCAACTAAAGGTCCAGATTTGTACACGGGCGAAATAAGGTCGTATCTACAAATCACTCGTCAAACATGTGCTATTATATGGAAGTAAAATATAGGCCTTGACGAGCGAAATCGAAAAGACAATGGATATATTTGAACACAAAGTCCTCCAAAAATCTATGGCCCAGTGAAACAAGGAACAGAGTGGAGACTGCTTTACAATGATGAGTTGTATGAGCTATTTGACGAACCACCTGTATCTTATAGCGTCAAGTTACGCAAATTGCAATGTGCGAGCCGTATAGAAAGAATGGAAAATTACAGCTACCTAAAAGGACATTATAGGGTAAAGCACAAAGTAGACGTCTAGCTGGAAGACCGAAGGCTCGATGGGAAGACACGATAGAAGCTGACAGCAGATATTTGGTGAAAGGAGCAACTGTCGCGCCTTAGACGATGTTAAGAATAGTAATTGGTTGTACCGTGTAGGGTCAGATTTGATCGATGAGTAGCTCACTCAAGGCGTATGCCCAAGCAATCACAATTCCAAAGTCCGAAATCAGCCTCAAGCTACGCTAAAATAACATTACAACAATTCTACTATTTTTTTTAAATTGATCATTTCACCATTTTTACATCAACTTAATGTAAATCTATACGATAATGTTTTGCTCGAAATTACTTATGAAAATTCTTTGTGTATAGCTACATAATTTAGCTGGCTTTTAATAATTTTTCTGAAAAATGATTAGAGAAGAAAAATGTTAGAAGAAGGCGGTTTCGACGTGTGTACTACAAGGTGCGTTCCAAAACAAACGAGACAGAGCTAACATAGAAACGACAGGAGCTTTGTTCTGATACTCGTAAATTCGAGTTTATTCATTCAAAATAGTCTCCTCCGATACACTGTTTTGCGCGATCCAAAAGCTTTTCAAAAGAGTGTTTCAGATCATTGACCGGAATGTGCTTCAGAATGTCGGTACAAGCCTTTTGGATACCCTCTACGGACGCAAAGCGTTTTTCTTTCATGGCCAAATGAAATTTTCCGAATACGTAGAATCACAGGGAGCCATATCAGGCGAATACGGTGAGTGATTGATGGTTAAAATGCGATTTCTAGTCAAAAAATTGGTCACAAGAGTGGATTGATGAGATGGTGCATTATCATGCAATAAGCGCCAGCTTCCTCCTTCGCAGTATTCAGGCCGATTTCGACGAATGCGATGCAACAAACGCTTCAAAATGCCAAGATAGAAAATTGCATTGACGATTTGGCCCGTTGGCAGGAACTCCTTGTGGACAATTCCCTTGGAATCGTAAAATCAAATGAGCATCAACTTGATTTTTGACTTCTCCAAACGCGATTTTTTGGATGGTGGCCCGTCTGGGGCCTTCCATTCGATACTTTGACGCTTGGTTTCGGGTTCATATTGAAAAAAGCACGTTTCATCACCAATGTGTAAAAGCAAGTTCTCGTCTTTTCTCGCCTCTTTAATGATGTCTTTCGAATGTTGAATTCTGAGCAATTTTTGCTGCAGGTCTTATATGCTCCAGTGTAATCGTGATAATTTAAAATAGCTGAAAGACGAAGTGAGTGACAAAAGCTATGGCAAGAGTCTCAGCGGGCGCAAACTCGGGATGAAGCCCATACCAAGATATCAAGTTACAAGTTAGCTAAGAATAGGATTTACCAACAAAAGTAATGCGAGCTTCCTGGACCGGACTACAAGCCAGTCATGTGGAAGCTAGGCGCACAATGTATACCTTATGACGTCATATCCATATCCATATCGATGCCATCCACGATAAAACACGAGTGAAATGGTCACTTCACGAGGAGAAAACTGTATGTATGCGGGAAACTTAAAAATAGGACTCACTAACGTGATCCATGTTCCATATTCACGGCGGCATGACCACATCAGATCGTTTCATCATTAACGCAATTGAAGGTGCAGTTTGTGCGGTCCAACGGGTGGAAGCACACAGCAATTCCTCTCAACGGGTTGCCCTGTTGCTTAACCTTAACGTCAAAAATGCTTTAAAATCGACTAAATAGGCGGATGTGCCGGGAAATCCATTCCAAGTGCAGAATATCTAATACGGATTTTTACGGACTATCTAAAGAATCATTATCTGCTTCACGAAACGAAGGAAGGTTGTCCGAGGGAGCTACATCGATTGTCGCTGAGGACTCCATCTTCGGTCCTGACTTGTGGAATACTTCGTATGACGCTTGATCGTCTTTACGAATTATGTTACGGCGTTAGTCGCTGGAAGCACAAACATGCGAAACTTGACTAGGTGCGCTAATGCGCCGAGTCATGTACAGGATAATTGCTCGCGGCTTCAGTCTAGCACTGGAGCAAACCGGAGCGTTATTAGTAAACCAACAAGTTGGTTAAAAATAAACTTGAAAATGAACAATCAAAGAGAGCATTATCGGCATATTTTATTGTTTTGCTTTCGAAAGGGCAAAAATGCGGTGAAAGCTCGAAAGAAATTGTGTAGAGTTTA
The DNA here is from genome assembly GCA_963969285.1 of Odontomyia ornata. NCBI lineage: Eukaryota > Metazoa > Arthropoda > Insecta > Diptera > Stratiomyidae > Odontomyia > Odontomyia ornata. The sequence continues at coordinate 96,738,391 of OZ017738.1, forward strand.
TGGTGAGAACTGCCTTACTGAACGCTAGTGTCAGCGTTGGTTTGCTCGCTTTCGTTCTGGAAATTATAGTGTGCAAGATGCACCACATACTGGTCATCCAACCACTACTGATGATAAAATAAAGGCGTTAATCGAAAATAACCGACGTATGACAATTCGAGAGATAGCAGAGAAACTCGACATATCGAATTCAACCATTTACTTGCACTTACAACAGTTTGGCTACGTAAACAAACTGGATGTTTGGGTTCCTCACGAATTAAAGGAAATCCACCTCCCTAAACGCATTGACATGTGCGACTCTTTGTTGAATCGTAACCAAAATGACCCATTTCTAAAAAGAATCATAAAGCAATATGAGCCCCACAATCGACATCCTGTGTCCTACAATCGACATCTGTGTGGTCTAGTGGTTAGAGCATGAACGCATAAGCCGAAGGTCCCGGGTTCAAATCTTGTTGGGAGCAACGTGATTTAGTTCAGGGGATTTTTCGGACAGACTATGAGTGTTCACTCTGTTGTGATATGTACTGATTTAATCAGATCATATAGCTGAGCCGGCACACGGGAGCATGGTACTGACCAAACCAACTTCCGAAAATATCAATACGGTCATGAAAATGAGATACTCTAACTATCTCTAAGCGAAGGCCCGAGAGGGGCTGTAGTGCTACAAAGAAGAAGAATTAGAATTGGCATCCAAATCCAATATTCACCAAAAGAGGATTATGCTTTCTGTGTGGTGGGATTACAAAGGGTATAGACTACTTTCAGCTGTTCAACTATCGAAGTTCAATGAAGAAACCAAGAAAAAACGCCTTGAACTGGCCAATCGCAAAGGCGTGATGTTCCATCATGGTAAAGCCAGACCCTACACCTTTTTGATAACCCGTCAAAAATAATAGAGCTCAATTGGCAACTGATGCCACCGTAAAGCCCCGACTTGCACCATCAGACTGTTATTTGTTTCGCTCCCCTCAAAACGATTTGAATGGTAAATCCTTCGATTCCGATCAGGCTGTTAAAAATTAGTTTGGCCGGTTCTTCGCTTCTAAAAACCAAGGTTTATTCGAACGTAGAAATTTTCAACCTACCGAAAGATGGCAAAGGGTCATCCAACAAAATGGTCAATATATCAATGTTATGTTTTTTGTTGTTAATATGAATAAATTTACTTTGAAAAACATGGAAAAAACCGATATTAGTTATCGAACAACCCAATATTTTGAATTAAAATTTGCATTCTTGATTATCAAATAGAAAAAAAAAAATCTAATCGAATTTTTATTTATTATATTTTTCTAATGGAATTTTTGTTTACAGTTGCTAAAACCAATGATGATCAAGTTAAAATATTCGACGAATTGCCCAGTTCAGCAGTTGAGTTGCAAGTTAAGGATAAGGTGCGTGCAAAGAGTAGAATTTTTAAAGAGAAAATTACTGTAAATGCGGTGTTGACTAATTGAATGTTTTCACTTTCTTTTACAGTTCTTACGCAAATTGAATCGACAGGAACGTGTGGTGGAAGAAGTGAAATTGGTTTTAAAACCACACTACAACCGAAAGCGGATTTCCAAGGAAGATTACAAGGAGATATTGAGACGCTCCGTTCCAAAGGTAATAAAAAGAATTTTGCTTATACTTTTTATATTAGATCGAACTAATTCGCGGCGATTTTTCCCATCCTGGAATAGATTTGTCACAGTCGTTCGGGTGAAATTAACCCAGCCAAGATAAAAAATCTGATTGAGGCATATGTTAAGAAGTTCCGTCAGCGTAATAAATTGAACATGATAGGAACGGGACAAGTCAGTAGCGCAGTGAAGTGTGCTGCCTACTTGAAAAAGTTGTGATGAAATGGTGGCAACAAACCGTAGTAATTTCCACAGGAGAGTTTGTTGTTTACGAACTAAAGATGGATTATGAAGCCGTTTGATAGGGATTTATTATCGTGTACCTTTTCAAGCCGCAGCATAAGTGATTGTAGAATAAATGGATGATTTAGAGTGAGAATGACAAGGGTGAGCATTCATATCATGTATCGAAATATGCATAAGAATATAACATGTTCGGGCGATGTAGTATATAATGCTCACCCTATAATTAAAGGCAACAGTCGAGCGGATTAATTTCCCCTTAGCATACGTTGTATCAGCAGTACTGAAATTCTTTACTGATTTCCTTATAATCTGTAAATATTTTGTAAAGGCGTAAAAGGATAGTGCTGCTCTTCATTTACTTCGTAAGGCAATTGATTGTATTTATCATTTAAAGCAAAAATAAGCATAAACTATTTTAAAAAAATGTTGCTTGTCTAGCAAGAATGAAATAGGTTAATAAACAAAAGGCAACGTGGAAGACGCGCATTTTCTCACTTAAGAAAACACAGTGTTTTTAATTTAAAGAATGAAGATACTAACATAAATTAAAAATATTACATACAGTAGGTAATAATGGCAAATAAACATTTTCAATTTATAGAAGATAAGTTTTAGAATTTCAAACAAGTATGCAGTCTTTTGCATTCGTCAACGACGTTTGAATAAAATATAAATATCCTTTTTCATTTGGAATTGGCATGTTTGTAATAGATGGAAGTTTTAAAATCTAAGATATATTTTCCGTTTAAATTTCACTTATTTATGAATTTTTATTTTGTTGAAAACAAGATATCACCCTACATTAAATGTCTTACCACACTCAGCGCTTTTGAAATGATGTATTTCTTTCTAAACGGCGAATGGCTGTAAACAAGCCTATGCTTTATTATGATGCTCTTCTTCTGTACAACCATGCTTATTTTGTTTATGTTTAATTTGTATTTCGATTCCGCGATTCATTTATTAATATATAAATTATAACAAGTTATCTTCTCATATATAGTACAGCTATACATTGAAGTTTTAGATTAATGCAATATTTTCTCATATAGTTTTAAATTGTAATTGTTTACTGACTTTTGAATTTAGTAAATAAAAATAGAACATGGATAACTAGAATTTGAGTAAATAAAATGTTTCATGTATAAATTTTCAATGAATAATTGTGAAGTTTGAATGTTATATAGGGCACTTATATCATAAAGAAGATTGTCAGCTTTTTAATATTTTACTATCTGAAATTTATGAACTGATTGAAAATATTATTGATCATATTGAAAAGTTGACACTCTTTCTTTTAAATATTTTAACTATCATCTTCTGTGCAATATAAGATATAAATCCAAAAATTCAAAAAGCCTACTAACTACTGAAACGTTGATCATCGAAGTGCGATAAGTTGCTGAATAAACCTTCCGAATAATCTTTTGAACAATGCAAAAGGTCACATTTTATATAATAATCACCAATTCTAAATGTTGACATTTTTACTCCTTCGGAATTCAAACGAATCTCAAATTTATAACGCGAATATTCCCTTAAAATCATTGCGTTTAAAATACCTTTACTATCTTCACAATTTATTTTGACTGAAATGTTCAGGAGTTAACTTCTTATTAGAAGTCGTTAATTGCGTAGAATCATTTATTACATTTCATAATGTGAATAATTTCATCGGGTATGACTTCAGAAAAACACACTCTTACACTCTTCTTACTATTCTTTTCCCTATAATGCCATTCTTAGAGCGAAAAATAAATACCAAAAAATTAAAATGTTCGAAGAGTTTAAAAAATTAATCTCAGTTAAATGGTGGTAGCTTGTAAAAGTATCAGAATGAAATTTTAACGAATCTGGTGCGTATGTTATACTGAACTATTAGACACTTCCCAATTTTAATTGAATTCAATTTATAAATTTCAGTATAATGTATTGAAAATTGATTGTTAAAACTATTTTAAAACCGGCAGTTAACAGAAATTAGAATTTACATGTAACACCGCAGTCATTTATGATTTTTACAAGTACAATTTTTGTATCTAGTGTGTGAAAATGCTTTTTAGGACTTTTAAAAACGAATGAAACAAAGGCCCACTTCTACCTTTGCGTTGCAATAAGTTTTCTCACAATCACACTCAAAATTTTAGAATGTTCAAATGATCGAATGAAGAAATTCGCGTTATTAACATTTTCAAAGGTTTAAAAGCATATCTCCCCATATACTGAATTGACCCATAAAAATGTTTAATCATCAAAGCTAGTCGAGTGAGGCATCAAATGCAAAGTCTTGGCAAGGACATCAAGAATCCTAATCCGTAAAATCGTCGTGTGCGGCAGGGAGTCGAAGAAGCAATTATGGAAAATTTGGGTCCCCCCAATTCGCGACTGAACTATATCTTAAATCTCAAAAAAAAAAAGTCGCGTGGAATATTATTATGGTTAAAAGGGCAAAAGTACCTAAGATGTCAAAATTCACTGAACTTTGTTAATGCTACGTCTTGTTCCATAAAATCGCAGCGGTGCCCTTCATAATTATGTACATTGACAGAAAGTCCTTGTACTCAAAAAATACCAAGTGAAAATTCAAAGTTCCTATTGTTAAAGTAGTTAAATTAACAATGCCTATAAAAAGATGGAAAGGCTTTACTGAGGTAACAAACTTGACACTTTTGAAAACATGTTCGGTATTGATATCTGAATGGTGCATCCAGCTGGAATATACAAAAAACTAAAAAATATTAAATAAACTAAACTATATTGTATTTTTCAAATTGATTGCAGTTAAACGTCTTTTTCCACAAGTTTCAATTTCTTATAATCATTTTATCAGTATTTTTTATATTTGAAGGCAATAGGGCACTGAATATCTTACTGAATGATGGGTGGTATGTGGTGTGTTTGTAGAAGGTTGTGCTGTTTTTTTTAACAGTATATATTTTCGATATAAACATGGATATTTGCGCGCTCCTTAGCTTAACTGGTACGACATAGTATAATCTACTACTTATTTCTTTCATTAATCGAAATATTCAATCATGTTGATAAACTCACAAATTTAAAACAAAATGACTGTAGATAAATTGATACTTAAAACATAGAACATAATTTTAATACTCAGTACTAAAGACAAAGTTAAATGATCGACCGTTATAACAGTTTTGACTAAAACTTGAAATTAGTGGTTCATTGACCATTCTTTCCCCTATAACCACAACACGTTGTTACTACCTTGCGAAACCCTATTGCAATCGCAAACTTCCCATTCGTCTGTGTGTTATAACAATTTTTCCCCGAAACTTTTTCAGCTGCAAACACCAAACACGGTGTATAGGTCAGAAATAATGACCTTTTGAAAGTCCCGGTATCAAAAACTTTCATATGTTCTCCCATATAGGGAGATGACCTTTGAAAAAACATTTTTTACCAAAGGAGTCATGTGGGGTATCAGTTGAAAAATGGCTTAAAATTACCTTAGTAGTGTTAAGGAGGAGATAAAATAATCACAAAGGGGTTAAGTACAAGGACAATCAATATTTCAAGATTCAAAGTTTTCCATATTTGTTAATAATACCCTTGAATCTTGATTGTCCAATATAAGATTGTTAGAATCTGTGTCTCAATAAAATCAAAATGTATTTAGTAAAGTAACAGCCATTTGAATTTAATCAGATTACAACAGCAACAGTACGTAGTTTTTATAATACATAGTTTCAATCGAACTAGTCATATCTGTTTGGATTAGAACTCTAAAACTTCAGAAAATATGATTCACATGTTTAAACTGAAAATCCTGTTGTCAATTATATCAGCAATACTGCAACAAGCTGGCGAGCGCTTAAAATTAAGTAAAAATTGTATTTCTACAATCATGTTCATCTTTAATGTTATGATCAGTTATAGAAGGAAAAGTATCATCTTTTTACGTTGCGATTTTCGCCGGTCTTTCGTATGGAATTCACTAATTTTAGATTTCTGGGCACATAATGTACTCGTATATTAACTGGAAAGGAGGAAGGAATTTTAGAAATCCTATGTGTAAAGTTTACGTCCAATGATGCAAGAAGGATTCTTTACTAAGTTCATCAGTAAGCAAAGAATGAATGCGGAAGAGAAAAGCATCCTGGAAATTCCCCTCTAAATATTGTTGAATTGTATTTATGCTGGATTTAGAATTAATTTATTGGTTATTTCCGGTAGAAATGATTGACTAAAATGTACCGTTTATGGAAAAAATTAAAGATACTGATCATTTTTATCATCCGTCACCAAAGGATTCGGTATCTCCATCAAATCATTGGAGTGCTAAATAACTGGCACTTTTCGTACGAAAGATCATTTAAATTCAATTTCTCGACAACAATGTATCATATTGAACTGTTAATAACTACAGAGTCCCGGAAAGGATTACAATTCTGTACCGTTACATTTTAGATAAATATTTTGTCCTTCATTTGAAACCTCTACAATCGAAATCCTTAAACACGACGATCAGTTATGCTGAAAAATCGGGGTGAAAGTCGGAAATTTTTTATTTTTAACGGTAAAAGACCTTAACCGTTATTTAAATTTCATCCTTCATCCTCATGAGGGCATCAAGATGTTTTAATGTTGATGGCCTCTCGACAGAATCATGCTCCTGTCTACTCTATTTGTTTTAGGTTGCTTTTGTTCTATTTTACAATATTTGCTAAGCCGTGATTAAGTGATATTAACTTCTGTCGACCGGTAATTATTGTTATACTTAGTTTTTACGTTCACACAAGCAAAAACATCGAAATTATGGATTGAAATATTGTCAAAGAAATATTTAGAAATAGTAAACTAGATACTTTGGGAAGATTTAAATTTTCTCGGAACTAGATTATGTCCAATCTACTTGAAATTGCCTTTGTTTCTTCTTTTTGCTGTCTGTAGGATGTTAAAAGCCTCGTAATTACTTAAATCTTATATGACGATGAATGATTCTTCTGCCCATTCACGCCTCAGAAGTTAAAGTAACCGAAAGATATTCTTCTAATAAAGAAAAGTAGAGTTAAGTAGACTCCTTTGTCTTTTGTTTGGTTGATTGTCCGTCTGTTCTACATTGTTTTCTTTTCTTTGGAGGGTGTGGTTCGTCTTGCTTTGTTTATATGTTTCAAGTCGTTCAAGTATGTCAAGTCTTGGTAGTTGGAATCTGCTTTGTTGTGTATGGATGAGCGTAAATGTTCTTTTTATCTGATCGATAGTTTACGTATTGTGTTGTCTATGCCAGTGGGTGTGTAATCCTTCAGTTTGTTTCCGATGTTGTTGTTGGTCTTGAATGCGGTTTGTAGTTTGTATTTTTATGGAAGTTTGGCCATTTGTAAGTCTCTTTGCCAAAATACGTTAGTGTGATCCAATGTTGGTCGTTCTTGAATGTTTTAGTCCGTTTACGTTCCAGTTTTCGCTTGTGTTGTGTGAAAAGTTTATTGTTGTTAGCTTTTTATAAATATTATTTAGTTCGTTGGAGTAGTTGGTAGGGATTATGGGGATGGATCGAAGTCTCAGCATCATTGATTTGTTTGCTGCTAGCTTATGTTGCGCTGGGGGGTTTTTTTGGTGTGATTAACAGTGGTTGGTTTCCTGTCGATTTTGTACTCTAAGCGTGTTTTTTCATGGTGAGAAGCATATAAATAAGTTGTCCTTTTGCTTCCTTTTCCATTGTTAAGTTGACATTTGGATGAATGCTACTTGTAGCTTAGTAGTTCGTCTTGTTTATTTTCCCGCGAATCAATAATAATGAAACAGTTATCTAGATATCGTTTGTAGTACATTGTTATATTTCCAAATAATTTTAGGCATAAAAACTTCCAGCGATTTCATGAATACTTCTGACATTATTGATCACATTGGATGTCCCATCCCTAATCAGTCCTTGGCAATATACTATATATGTTTTTATTGAACTTGAAGCAGTTTTGTTTGATATTGGTGTTTGTGAGGCTTAGTCGTTCTGTAAATCACCGGCCGTTATTCAAAGCGATTTTTTTCGTCGAAATAACTGCTTTGAATTAAATTCTATTCTGATATACGAGGTGTGTACAAAAAGTACATTCGATTATCGATTTTTTTTATGTTGGTATACTCGTCACGAACATATATTTACAGTTTCAGCTATATAATATGCTTAGTTTGTTTATGAGAGGCTTAACGGTTTGAAGTGTTTGGCGTACTCGGCGATTTTAAGCTATCGAAAAAAATTGATTAAAGATCAAAAATTTTTTGGCCAAAAACACCGCAATCATGCCTAAGCCACCATATTCACCAGATTTGACCCCATGTGACTTTTTCTTGTTCCCAAAATTGAAGAGACATATGAAAGGACGGTGACTTGCAACGATTGAGAAGATAAAGCCTGCATCGCAGGAAGAGCTCAAGGCTATACCGAAAAGTGCTTATGAGAAGTGCTTCGGGGATTGGAAAGTTTTGGCGCAAGTGTATTACTTTAAAGGGGACAACATAAATATTGACCAATAAATAAATATTTTTTCCTAACAATACCAAGTCATCTCACTTTTAGAACACACGCCGTATTTACTTGAGACAGATTTCTACAAATAATTGGTATGCTTCACTTACAAAAAAAATGCACTAGTCGGCAGAAATAATTGTTGAATTAGCTGGATTCACAAGGCTAATAATTGTTTGCAATAAGTAACAGTACGCTCCGATTTTACTGTGAAGTCTACAAAGCTTTTTAGCGATCATTTAAGATTTATTTCGTACATTTAAATGATTTACAAGGAGTTTACCTTGAACACAACCCGTAGTTATCAAACCCAATCGAGTTTGCATTAAAGTTAAAATTCGATAGCATTCTCTCACCTTTCCTTTGGTCGCATCAATGGATAAGTCTATCGAATGGTTTCTTGAGCAGAATTATGGTTCACCTCGTAACCAATTTCTACCGTTTATTCAGTAATAATTTCAAATGCATGTCAATTTAAGTTTAAATTAGTAAATACGAATAATTAATCTTTCAAGTAAATTTATTCCATGTAAGTAGGTTTGCTTTGGTGAATCCATTATAAAATTTAAAGGGAAAGTAGTTTTATAACGTAAAATCCAGCTAAACTCACTAAACAGAGAATTAAGAGTTTACTTTCTAGTAGACTCAGATACCGATTAGTTATGGAAATCTGATAAGACCCGATTTACATATCAGTACAAGAATTTTCTTACATTTGCACAAAAAATTATTGGATAATAACCCTCATGCTAAAGGGTTATCACATGTATGTCGATGGATATTATACAAAAAAGCCTCTTACTGAAGAATTGCTCAAGATTAATTTTTTCCTTACGGGCATAATTTAAAAAAATAGGAAATATTTGCTGATGGTAATAATAAACGGGAGGAAAACAGGTGTAGTACAAATCTCATTCTGGAGCCAAAAAATCTTGTGTAGTAAGCTTGAGTAGAAATATTCAAGACAAGATTGCAATTTAGTGATTGCTTCGAGAGGTATCACACTTTGGAGCGTTAAAAAATGTTATATTTCGTTGTTAATTTAACTAAAACACATTTGACTTTTTTTATCCTTAATCATTTATCAAAGCAATAACATGCAACCATGAATTTTCTTTTTATGTACAAATCATTTACTCATATATGATTTTTCTGTTTTAATTACTAATTACTTCGAGTTGTTGATAATATGAATAAAAAAAGCTTCGAGTAAAAAAGGTTGAGCTAATAATGATATAGAGTAAACTTCCAAGTATGGCAAGTTATATTCCCCCATTTTATTATAAACTTATTAATTTCCTCATATACGAGATGTGAGAATTAAGTAATGGGACTGATTTTATTGCCGTGTTTGTGGTAAACCTGCGATCTTGAAATTCCGTTCCCGTTCTCCTGCATCCTTCCCCTCTCCATTGATATATTTACCGTCGCTCTAGCTTGTTTAGTTCGCCTGCTGTGTCGTATTGAGTAGACAAATCAAGAGCAACGCGTCGCGATAAAATTTTGCGCTAGATTTGGTGAAACAGCTTCGGAAACGTACGCTTAAATTGCATGGTGATAGTGCTCTTAGTCGTGCCCAGGTGTGTCGATGGCATAAAGAGTTTAAGGAGGGTCGTGAAAGCGTGGAAGACGACGCGTGGAGCGGGCGATCAGTCGAGGTGCGGACTGACGCGAATGCGCAGCGTGTGTGCGCCCTAATCCGTGAAGATCGGCGTTTAACAGTTCGAATGTTGCCCTCGGAAGTGGGTATGAACCGTGAAACAGTCAGACAAATTTTAACCGACGATTTTGGTATGAAGAAGTGCGCGAAGATGGTTCCAAAGAACCACACCATACCGACCTCAGCGTGTCCCAGTATTTGGCCTCTAAAGGAATCGCCGTGTTGCAACAGCCGCCTTATTCACCCGATATGTCATCCTGTGATTTTTTTTTGTTCCCTAGAACAAAATCGATGGTTAAAGGAACCCATTTTGAGTCGATCACGGACATCCAGGCGGCCGTGACGAGGGAACTCGCGGGCACCCCAGTCGAAGCGTTCCAGAAATGTTACGAAGCAGTGAAAACGCGCTGGAATCGTTGTATAGCTGCCCAAGGAGAATTATTTTTAAATATACGGTTTTCATGGAATCAGCCTCATTACTTAATTGGCACACCTCGTGATGTAATCCCGCATAAATATAACTGTGTATGCTCTTATTACTACTTATTTGTACTACAGTAATCATTATCTTTATTCTCTTATATTTTCATTGGCAAGTTCAGTTACCATTGGAAACAGTCTTCTCTGGATATTTTCTAAATATTCAGATATTCCTGTACGTTAGTTAAATTCTAAAATAAAATACTGAAAGTGACAGGTAGACGCTTGTACATATTTTCTACTCTAGAAGACTATACTAAGGATTGACCAAAACACAAATCCACTGATAAGCATGTTTACGTTATGTTGAAACAATTAATAGAAAACAGAGTCCATTTTCACTTTAATATGTTGCAGTCTTAAGGAATGGTATCGGTATAAGTGGCCATGATAGGAGATTAATTTGGTTTAGAATGAATTTTTCATCATATTAATCATCTAAATGCTCGCTATGAAAGTCTTGCCATAATTGCGGAAATCATGTAATATGAATATTTGTTATTTTAATTGCCTGGTAGGTCTAGTGTTAACTTTTGAATGTTTTCAGAATCTGCATAGAGCTAAGTATAAATTTTTAATGTCCAGCCCGTACTTTGGTGTTTAGAATTGCCAGTTTTTCATTTCATGACATAACTAAACTTCTTAGAGGCGATATGGCACTCCAGACCATTGAATACTACCTAAAAAGCATTTTTTAGCACAAGAAAATTGAGAATCGTAAACTAAAATTCAGGATTTATAAATAATTCTTAACATTTTTAACCCCTCTCGTAAAGATCAAATTTTTACTTTGGAACATTTAAATTTTCTTTATGTGTGATTTTTTTTCAACTTTTCTTTACACATGCGCAATGATGATTATGTTAAAATTCCATTATTAAAGCAAAAATTAGAATGCCCTTACAATCAAACCTTACTTATTTATTTGTTTTGATAATTTCCCTGCTATGATTTATTATCATGTTTACTAGGTCATTAATTTATTAATAAAACAGGGTAACAATGAAATGCTTGTATTTGATATAACAATAACAAAGCTTGACGTCTGTCGATAACATCTTTATTAATTATTGAAATACACGGATTAGGAATTTTCTTCTCAAAAATTATATCTGAACATTAACTGTCACGCCTATGGCACTCATTTAAACGAACAGAAAAATTTCCTAAAATGGTTCGGCAAGTAACATAGATAACGTGATGACTACTATCTCGTAACGAATATTTTCTAGCAACTGAGCCAGAGTAGTGGGATTGACGTACACAAAGTTCGTAGGGTTTAGATCTGGTCTGCATGGAGGCCAATTTATGTCACCTCTCCTAGAAATGAATTTTTTATGGAAAATTTCACGAACGCATGGGCGAGGCGTATTGGACGTAATGATGTGGCTCCATCCTGCCTGGAACCACTTTCTTTGATTAAAACAAGTAAAGTTTTACAATTCAGATACCAAGAAGTCATCTAACAACTTTACATAACGTTGGTATTCAAATATGAACTTTCTTTTGAGACACCCTGTATTACACATTCCTGCAGCAACCCAGGGAAGTGGATATCATGCTTTTGATTGTATGTATGTTGAAATACTGGTTGCCAGATAAAACATTCAGGTTTCATATTAAGCTGTATAGTGTTGATTGTTAAAAATTTGTAAAAGTCAAAGTTCACATGGCTAAAAAATCTGCTGTATTCAGGATTATCATACTGCTTACAATTAAACCGCTAAAAGAACCCAGAGAAAAGAAACTAAGATTGCAAACCCTGATTAAATCAGTGTTTAAGCAATCGATGTCTAGGGGCCGATGAACGCATCATTTAATGTGTACGAAGTGTTATTGCGAAGTTTATGAACTATGCGACTTAAAACACGATGGATTAATGAAAGAATAAGAATAAATGCTTGTAGATTCCTTTAATTTTGCATAAAAATATTAAATATAGTCAATTATTTTATCTCTAACATTGACTCACACTTGTCAAGTTTTATTACGAAACATCATCAACCTCTAGTCGATAAAACACTGATCAAGCTGAAAGAAAAACTTTCATTTAATAACATTCGAAGATTCACAGATCAACTACTCAACCTCATAAAGACCACAATCTACTTACCTACATGAATGAGATACATCCGAATGTAAATTTCAACACATCAAAGAAACAAATTAACAACTTAAGTATATGAACTTCACCGGGACACGAGAGAAAACACGATGAGACTACAAAATTTGCAGAAAATAAACTACAACTGATCATACCATACACGTAAAATAGGAAGAACGAACGAACGACCAACAGTTGATTTCGTTAACATATGTATGCAAAGAGACATACAAACTATCAAACTTCCTTAAGAAATACAAACTCAAATTGCATCCCAACTTCGGCAACAAACTGAAATCAAAACATAATGATATGCAAAAAGCCATAGAAACTACCAAACTTCTTTAAGAAGTACAAACTGTAAATTGCATTCAAAACTATCAAAAAGGTTGGAAACAAACTGAAACCAAAACTGAATGATACATAAATATACGAGAACACCGGCATATACAAACCGACATGCAAGAACTGCAACATGATATACATAGGAAGGACAACATGGAAACTAACGACAAGATACAAAGAGCTCTTACGATCTTTCTAACACAACAAGGCAGACTCCAACTACGCGGCGCACCTACAAAACACGCACTCGAGCACGACGATATAACATACTCTATGACATTGTTACACAAACAAAGCATAGAGCTGAGACTTGACATCCTAAAAAGATTTGAAATATATAAACATAGAAAAACAGACGGTAACATTATTAACGAACAACTTATTACAAATTCCGACGCAATTTTCTCAGTACTAGACTACACCCTCATATTGTAAGTAATTTTTGAATAATGTTGGTTGGTTTTTCGCCTTTTTCCAATTGAATTGAAAAATATATAATAATTTTAATTAATTTGAATTTACCATTTTTTTTTGCATTAAATGTGTTTCATTGATAACGTATAAATTTAGAGAGCCATTTGGAGCAATAAGTTTTCGTAGTTTTATTGTCTGGAATGTTTTGCATTCTTTTAAAATAAATAATTTAAAATATCGAATAAAGTGCTTTTGACTTTGAGACCACACCCTCCGACGAAAACAGAAGCGAGACGAACCAGAGCAAACGGATAATCTAAAAAATAAAAACGTAATATCCCTCTACCTGGCCTAACCTAAGGCCTGCCTGCCTGCTTAACATATTTTACACCTATATAAAGTCTTTTCCTTCCACACATCCTTTAGATACTGAAGACGGCTCAAAGAAGTCGAAAAGTGCGCTCACTCGAAAAAGCAAGGCCCGACGGCATTTCAGAAAAAAAATTATATATAAAATACACGCTAAACTAGAGGTGTCCTCAATATCCAGATCAATTAAGGCTAAGCTAAATAGTATCAAATCAGAACGAGTCAAATTGAGAAGGAACAATATTAAAGTCGCCTTCACGATGAAACAAATGACATCGGCCAGCGCCTGATTGACTTTGCGTGTAACAGAAATCTAGTTGTACGTTCGAACTTGTTGCATACTGGAAGTCACCGCAGTTGCAGACATTAATTCTTAGCAGAGGGGTCTTAACCCGGGGCGGCATACTGAGGCCGGCTAGCGCTCAGTCGTGTCGTGGGTCGTTTGGAACACCCTCTGCTGGTGCTGTACCACCTTACATTAAAATTTTACAACAGAAAAGAAAGGAAAGGGAGGGATCGTTTCCAGAAATGAAAACATACGAGGTGTGTTCAAAACATATCGCGAATTTCGTTTTTTTTCATAAATTATTTATTTATTCATGAATATCTATTTTGTCCCCTTCAAAGTAATCCCCATGAGATATTATACACTTGTGCCAACGGTTTTTCCAATCTTCGAAGCACTTCAAAAAATCATTTTTTTTAATCTTGTTCAGCTCCTCCTTCGATGCCGCCTTTATCTCGTCAAGCGTAGCGTAACGTCGTCCTTTCATGGGCCTCTTCAGTTTAGGAAACAAGAAAAAGTCACAGGGGGCCAGATCTGGGGAATACGGTGACTGCGGCATCATTAGTGTGTTGTTTTTGGCCAACAAGTCGCGCACAAGCAACGATGTGTGAGCAGGGGCGTTATCGTGGTGCAAAAGCCAATTTTTGTTCTCCCACAAATCCGGGCGTTTCTGGCGGATTGCTTCGCGCAAATTTTGCGTAACTTGCAGGTAATATTCCTTATTGACCGTTCTTCCCTGTGACAAGAACCCATGATGCACCACGCCCCTGCAATCGAAGAAAACTGTCAGCAAAACTTTCACATTCGACCGAACTTGGCGCGCTTTTTTCGGTCTTGGTTCATGCGGTAGCTTCCATTGAGATGATTGAGCTTTGGTTTCCACGTCATAACCATAAACCCACGATTCGTCACCAGTTATGACCCTCTGGAGCAAATTTGGTTCGTCGCGGACAGAGTTTAACATCTCATTAGCAATGTTCATGCGTTGCTGTTTTTGGTCGCAATTGAGCAATTTTGGTACGAATTTCGCGGCGACCCGTCTCATGCCCAAATCGTTGATAAAAATCGAATGGCACGAGCCAATCGATATGTTCAGGTCCTCAGCAACTTCTCTAACGGTGATTCGACGATTGGCCAATACCATTTTCTCCACTTCATTAATTTTTTCGTCTGTTGTTGAAGTCCTCGGGCGTCCGGCACGCTCTTCGTCGTTCACATCTTCTCGGCCTTCTAAAAACATTTTGTACCACCGATAAACGTTGCTTCGGTCCAAGGTAGCTTCTCCGTATGCCACAGTCAACATTCGGAATGCATCCGCGCACTTAATTTCGTTTTTCACACAAAATTTGATACACGTTCTTTGATCCATTTTTTTGAATAAGTAAAAATCGAAGACGATTGAAAACACGTGCAAGTAAAGCAGCTATTACCAATTAAGTGAACATTCAAAATGGCCGAGCTTCTCGGCATAAGTGACAGACATGCGTACCAACATAACGCCATAAAAAAATCGAAATTCGAATATACGTAACCCGCGAAAATTCAAAATTCGCGATACTTTTTGAACACACCTCGTAAAAGATAATTATTATTCACTCATGGCCGGTTTATTATCAATAAAAAAATTACTGTTTATAATAACACCAAAAACGAACGGAAATTTCAATGCTCAAAAATAATTCAAAACAAATTGGATTAATATTCCAATATGAAAGTTAATTTCAAACAAAGTACATAAATAGTTAATTATACTCGTATGAGTGATTTGCAATGTGCTTGCCCCCTTGCTAGTAGACCGCTCCATAACGACGAAGGAGTGGACCACCGGAAACTCCTCAACAATAAATTATATCGAATAAATTCGCTATACAAAAATATAACAAAATAAAAGCTCCGGCCAACCGCACTTAAATATTTGCTCAGCTCGGTCACTCCTCCGACTGATTCTTTTCGTCTTCAATGCTTTTAGAATTTAGTCTCTTTTTCTCTTCACTACTTCTATATATCCAAATTTTAATATCCCGCATAAAACGGTTCCCTTTACTTTTATTTTCACAACGCAACTCCGATTGTGATTTAAATGCAAATTACTTGGCAATTGATAGAAAAATCATTTGCACCTGTCTATCCACTTTTCCAGTCCAAACTTCGACACTTGATCCCCCAAAAACTGTTGGTTTTTTCTCAACACTCGATTTACTTGCCCGCTTCTTCAACTGTTCACCATGCATATATCTTTTATATTAATAACAATTTATTTTTTATTTTTCTCCCAAATGCATTTTAAACTGTTGTAGTTTTAATTCGCATCTTTCTGTTTCAAAAATGTCAACAATTTGCACACAAATTCCGAATTTCGCTTTTTACACTTTACCGTTTTGACCAGTTATGACCAGTCTCCAATCTTTCTTGTGTTCTTGATTTTCATGTCCCGTCCAGACTCTAGCTAACACTTGACTGCCTCAATCCCGCCAAAACTCTCTCGTCCACCCAGTCAAGGGTTCAGAGACTGCCGTTGTCGACGTATCCCGTTCGAAAAGCGTACAGCTGATGCTCCATAGCACTTGTTTGGCTGGTTCTTCTCAACTGTGCGCTTAGCGACATTCCGTGCCGTCGCCACCGCAGCAGCCAGCTGATGCACACTTGCCTCAATCCCGCCAAAACTCTCTCGTCCACCCGGTCAAGGGTTTATCAGCCAGCGACTGCCGTTGTCGACGCATCCCATTCGAAAAGCGTACAGCTGATGCTCCATAGCACTTGTTTAGCTGGTTCTTCTCAGCTGTGCGCTTAGCGACATTCTGTGCCGTTGCTACCGCAGCAGCCAGCTGATGCACACTTGTTGCCTACAACGCCCAGATGCTCGCATCATTCCATAGTAATGCAAAACCTACTTTTGAATGACGTGAACAAATGTTCGTTGTTGTTATTGTCGCATATTGGAAAGAAATTGCTCCAGGCTGGATATTTATTCATTAGCAACTTTTAGGTGTTTGAATTTTTAACCCTTGATTGCTAATGATGAAAAATTCGGCTAGCTGAAAATACATTTCCAACATGCGACACTTGCTGTTCGCAAAAACTTGCTTCCCACATCGACGCATACATAAAATGACCTGGGTATCACCGGATGCCAACACAAAAAACCAAATCGACCATGTTCTGATTCAACAACGTTGGGCCTCGAGCATACTTGACGTCCCTACATACCGAGGAGCCAATTGTGACTCTGATCATTACTTGATCAAACGATGTCGTGTGTCAAAGGTGTATTCGTTGGCGAAGACAACATCGAAAGGCTCGAAACGTCGTTAGTGGCAAAAAATTTCACGGAGGCCGTCAACAACCAGCTGGTTCCCATCCTATCAGACACATCGCCGAAAGCAAGCAACGAGCGATGGGTGGAAGTGAAAGTGGCGATTGAGACCGTCGCAGAACAGACAGTCGGACATCAAACCCGGTGCAAAAGAAATGAATGGTTCGATGATGAGTTCCAGAATGCGTTAGACAAAAAGAATCAGGCGCACAAGCAATACTTCATAAGAAAACCAGGGTGTAGAGAGAACATTATGAAAATCTCAGAAGAGTAGCGAATAAGATAATTAGAATTCAGAATAGAAAATAATATAACGACCAATTGAGAAGCATCGATGTTGTCTAGCGAGCAACAACACAAGACAAGCATACAAAGTAGTGAAAAGCCTTGAACGTGGTTATCAGCCCAAAACCACGCTCTGTCGTGATAACAGCGGCAATACCATCGCTGATGAAACAAAGATTAAGAAAAGATGGGCATCATATTTCAAATACCTCCTTAATCCTCCACACAGCTCCAGAACATCGGAGCCTATAGACGTTTCCGGAGAGCTTCCATTTACCTCACCAACTCTGGATTAAATTTGCTCTACCATCAAAGCCCCAAAAAATAATAATGCGCCGGGCATCGATGGGATTCCAGTGGAGCTCATCAAATATGGTGGCAAGAGTGTTTAGATCAGCACATTTGGCAACAAGAACATACAAGTATGGCGAAAAAGTGGAACCAATCAATTATATTCCCTATCCACAAAAAAGGTGACAAGCTACAGTGGGAAAATTATAGAGGCATATGACTACTTTGTACAGCGTACAAAATATTTTCAATGATCTTAGAAAATAAAATCAGATCATACGCCCACAATATTATTGGGGAGTACCAAGGTGGCTTTAGAGCTAGTACATCGACGGTAGACCAATTATGCACTGTCAAGCAGGTACTTGAGAACTGCTGAGAGTTCAACATCGACGTATACCATATCTTCGTTGACTTTAAGCAAGCATATGACCGAATTGATTGTAGTTTACTGTACCAAATAGTGCTTTGCTTAGTGTCCTAGCCAAATAAGTCCGTCTTACCAAAATGTCAATGACGTCGACAACCTCCCAAGTCCGCATCAATAACCAACTCACCGACGCCTTTCACATAAATATTGGGCTAAAGCAGGGAGATGGGTTGGCTCCATTGCTATTCAATTTGGCTCTGGAATGTGTCATAAGAAAGATCGACATACAAGAGAGACTTTACTATACAAGTCGAGCCAAGTGGTAGCCTATGCGGACGACATCAAAATTTTGTCATGGCAAAACTAGTAGAGCTACAAATCAATGAGAATAAAACAAAGCTCATGACGCTGTCGAGGAAAAATACCCAAAATATCAGACTTGGCGAATAATGTATCGAAAATATGGGCGAATTTCTGTATTTAGGCCCCAAGAGACGAAGCGCGCCGAAGAATACAGCTCTAAAATAAAATATTTTATTCAGTTTTGATGATATTCAAGACCAGCTGCATTCACAGGAAAACAAAGCTCCAAGTATACAAATCTGTGATAAGACCTGTGCTATGTTATGGGTGTGAAACATATACCTTAACCCAAGCATCTGCAAACATATTGAACGCCTTCGAAAGGTAGGTTTTGAGGCAAATAATCGGAGCGGAACTAGATGGGGGCTAATGGCAATTCGATACAACCATGACTAGCCGGATGTCTCATTGATTGAAGACTACGGAAGCTGCAATGGGCTGGCCACTTGGATCGTATGGACGAACAAAGGGTGGAGTTCAGTGGGGAAACCGAGGAAACGCTGGTTTGATTCGGTCGACGAAGACAGTTCATCGCTGTTCGCATTTTGAAATTGGAGAACGCGGCCAATGGACCGAGAAAGTTGGAGGCGCTTGTTACAGGAAGCGCAGACCCGAGGCGGGCAGTATCGCTACGAAGAAGACGAATATTTTTAGGCATAAAAAAGTTTCCGAAAATAAGGTGAGGGCACATTGCAGCATATAGGACGATTTACAATATTATAAGGAGACTTTCATTAAAGTAATGCTAAAGTTTCACCAACATAATTAAGAAATTGTTTAATTAATAGAAAGGTAGTGTACACTTTAGTTGTGAAAAATCGAAAATACATTTCCATTGTGTTCATGCCACACTGGGAGAAAATACGATTGGAGACGCGGTTGTGTTATGTGATTACATTTGAAATATGCAAGTGAATGGAGTTAAAGGTAAGTATGGAGCAGATAAAAATCTGAATAACGCAAATGCCCACAATCCTGCCGTGATCTAATATAGGGGGTATTGATGAGAACTTTTCAGAACAGGTCTCAAACTTGCGCTATTTGCATCCAGGTGCATCCTTGATATTGGACACGTTTGATTCGAAAAATCACGGAGACAGGTCTTTATGAGTGCAACAAAAATAAATATTCTAGAAGTCTTAATTCACTCAACTTTGTTAATAATAGTATAATTTCAAATTTCACATTTTTTCCGGTAAAATCGGATAGGTACCCTTAACTTCAATTAAACTCGGTATGCCAATGGTTAAATGGAAGATCCTTATTCTTCCAGACTGTCTTTTCTCCTTCGAAACAGAATCCCGCAATACGCCAGAAGATGTTCTTGTGTTTCATCTGCACACTTCAAAACTTGATTGAGTTTTATACAACATTCTTGAACTATCTTCGATGTTCATATTGATGATTCAAGGGCTCTAGCAACTGCTTGGCTATATAGCCAATATGTATAAGGGCAAAACGGTAGCTACCTACCGTTTTGCCCTTGTACCCATTGGCTATACACCATACTTTCTGCAATTTCGTAGGCCTTCGCCAAGAAGATACTTGGCATCATTTCGAGGGGTTCGTTGTGCTTAGTGTCACGTCAAAACATTCCAATTCCTGTTCCCTCTGCAGTCTTCAAAGTCAAAAGCGCTTTATTCAATACTAATCGTTATAAATTTTCAGAGAATATAAAGCAAATTCCAAACAATAAAAATACTAAAAACTTAATGGCCCAAATGGCTCCCTAAATTCATACGTTATCAATCAAAAACATTCAATCAAAAAACAATATTAAATTCAAATTAATTTCAATTATTATCTATTTTATGATTCAATCGGAAAAAATGAGAAAAAACCAACCAATGCTATTCAAAAATTTATTATAATATTAACACAACCATCGATCTTTTATCTTACATATATTATATTCTAATAAAATTTAATCAAAAACGTTATCTTATACTAATACAATGCTATCACGACGAACCTAAACGTTAAAGCTTAGCTCTAAATCTAATGTAATAAACATAACATATACCTTTCCTAGAAACCTATCCCTAATTTTTAACATAAACAAACAACAACACTAAATGTAGCAATACTGAACTGAAACTCAAAACTAAGTAGCGAAAAAAAAAAACAAAAAATAAAATAACTACGAATAATTTAGACATTGTCATTCAGCCACTAATACCATGATTGCTCCGTCCCAGTTCGACTAGCCTCAGCGAACCTATTAAATGAGTATCTCCATTGAAATTGTTAGTCTTGTGAAATTTGGAGGATATTTTATCTTCCTATCAGTGGCCCGTCTATATAGGTGATATATTGTATAATTGGGACACCGTGAGAATCAAAAACATCGATTCATACCCAAATACACGAAAGCTTCTGGAGGAACGAAGCCAGTAGTGAGACAAGCCTCAATACACCCGTCTGTAATGTGGAACGGCTGTGAAATCTAGGGGTTTTTGCTCACAGTTACAGATCTTGCGATATGATTCCGAAGAAGTCTAAATATGAAGCTATCGACTCTCGTCACTTTAGCAGTTAGATAAATTTTTCTAGTTGATATATAGTGTTTCCAATCCTTCTCAGGCTTTCTGTATAAACCAGTACATGCACGAAAACATTCTTTCGAAAATTCTTAATCTTTCTATAGTACTAGCACTCTGGTTGTACCAGATCTGACATCCATATGTCAAAACTGGTCTAACCAGGGTCTTGTAACAGATGTTCAGTATAGTACAGATACTGATCGAGATGAACACCGAGGTATCGAATACAAGATTTATGTGGAACTCGTCCTGAACTACCCTCACCAGCCATAATGTGGAAATCCTTCCAATTACGTTTCAGGTCTTGACTAGTCCACAGTAGCGTGGTTCGAAACAAAATTGTTTCACACTTCTGCGCATTGATTTTCATACGCCAATATTTTGTGGAGATAGCTCTGAACTATTGTAGATTTTCAGTCGTATAAATGATCAGATTATCAGCAAACGCTACCAATGATCGCGTTGGTGAGACGTTAAAATCAAAGCCGTTCAATACCTTGCCTATGAATATTAATAAGAGGCGCAGTAACTGTTCCTTACTGTAGACCATTCAAGACCTTGATGTCGCGCATTCTCGTCAGATTTCCACCAGTTCGATAATTGATTTCCCGTACAATATATTGCACATCTATGAGATACGCTCCAATACATTCTCTATTCTTTAGTTTCCAACAGATGTCTGAGGTTACTTTCGTTATCGCGTGTAGGGTGGAATGTCTGGCACGAAAACCAAATTGGCAATTCGGCATAAACTTATATTTCTCAATGTGGGCGTTTAATGCTTTGTTGAGTATCACTTCAAACACCTTGCTGATGTTAGGCAGCAAGCTGATTGGGCGATAGTTTTTCGGCCACGAAGATTCTTTTCCTTTCTTCAAGATCGGAAACAGCTTAGCCCTTTTCCACTCATTTGGGGAATATGAATTTTTCAACATGTTATTGAACAATATGCAATTTTTCCTAATAGAAACCTCAGGCAAATGTCGGAGAACTATATTTGGAATACCGTGAATACCACATGATTTCTTGTTATTTATCCTGCCAAATAGGAAACAAAAGTCTTGATAGCTGACAAAATAATCAATCAAATTTAAGTCCGATATGAGGTCAGATGTCAATGTTTCATTGAAATGAAGAATTGATTTGACGTTCAGGCTCGATTAGAAGTCGGAAACTTTTGCTTCAACTACCTCTGAAAGTATTTGATTCCTTCTCTCAAGGTTTGGTAGATGAACCAACTCAAAATGTGTTCCAATCAGGGCAAGTTTTTGCAATCTATCACATATAATGTTTCCATTTCTATCCGGAGTCGTACTATCAATTTCGATACAAGCCCTATCAAGGAGATTTATCTCAGCACTAGCGAATTCAAGATTCGGTATCTTCACTTGAGGCTTCTTACCGAATAAGCTATTCACTTTCGTGAAAACGCCATCTGGGTCCTGTGGACTAATGCCCCTCAGTTTTTCCATCCATTGATTGTTGTCCTCACTCCTGAAGTATAAACGGATTAAGTTCCGGACATTTTTCAGGTGTCATTTCAAAAAAAACCAACGAGGGATGGTTGTAGTCCAAAAATCGACAATAATATTGTTGACGCGTGTGAGAAGAAGGCTTTGCAATCTTTTTAACCTTGCAATCTATGGTGTTTCATATCCTTCCATTGTTTCGATGTTTAATCTTGGGAACTACTTTCTCAATCGTTCCCAACGTCAGTTTCTCTAACTTCGACAAATAGAGATCTATTCCATCGTTAGTTAGATTCCTTTTATCAGGAACCATTGAGCAAGAGTTGCCATCATCAGAAAGAGGACATTGCTGCTGGTAATCCCGATTAAACTTCTTTTGAAACTTTCCCAATCCGGTTATTAGGGTTTTGTACTACAATACAAAACCCTATTAAAATCGGTACCTGTGTCCGTCTGTATTTCACAGCAGTTTTTCTCCGAAACTTTAGAAGCTACAGCCATGAAACTTTGTGGAAAGTTACGAATTGTAGAAAGTTTTGGGGTGAAATGAGTTCAATGAGTTTTAAGAGGGCCCCCCCCCCCCATATAGAAGAGTGACTCTCAAACAATTTTTTTTCGTCAAAGGTAGTCAAGTGGGGTATCATACAATATACGAGTAAAAGGCCGTAATGATATCTTTTCAAAACAGGTCTTAAAATTACTTTATCAGTATCGAGGGAGACAGGAGAAGGGGAAATCCACGAAATTTAGGCTGAAGATGAGCAGCTAAAAATAATCGGTGAAAAAATTATGATTAACTTAATGGTTGAAATTCGTTCAAATTGTACCTGCAGTTTCCATCGAGCACTATTAACGCTGAATTCGTCTTGGGTCAACAATGTAGAGGTCCAAATATGAATTTGTCCTAGGGTATGTCGGGAGCTCCGACCCATAGACTGCACTTGTATTCAATTTGGTTCTCTGTTATCTACGATTTCAGGAATACACCTCTTGGATCATTGTTGGCGTTCAGCCATGATGTATGCCGGGCATTCGGATCACCGGCAAGAATATAATAACTATGCAGCCTCTTCAGTTCGAGTATTTCAAACAAGGAATTGAGCGCCTCCTTAAACTTGAGAACGTTTCGACCAGTTGCTGCATAGACAGAGATAACGAAGAGGTTATCCTCACCTGGCAGTGAAATCTTGATAACGGACACTTCAAGAAATTCTAAGTTTTCGAATTCGACTTTATCAATATTTTGAAAACAATAGGGTCTTCTAACTAATATTCCCGTGCCAACTCCCCCATCACCGTTTACCCTATTGCTTCTTACGAATTCAAAATCTTTGAAAGTCATGGAGTGCCATCAATTGATATGGGTTTCAGTGAGAAGCATAATGTCAGCCTTTTGCTTGACGATGAATGCTAGGAGATAATCACGTCAAGTAGAGTAACAATGGCGTTGACGTTGATCGAGATGAGACGAAATCTATCCAGTGGAATGTGACTGGCAAGTTATTTTGAGAGATCTGAAAGATCTAAACGCTAAAAAACAAAGTTAATTTTTGAATCTTGTTTATCGATTCTCTCCGATAAAGAATTTAGTTGCTGGTTAATTTTAAGAAGCAGCTCATTATTGCTATTTACATTATTTACAGGATTAACTGCTGCCCTTTAGCGGCGAGCACAAATGATACCCCGGGCTTGACAAAGTTGGTAGGTATCACACTGCGTCGAACTTGCGTTTATTTTGGAATAAATTTAACTGTTGTATCTTGATATCGGTGGCATCCTCGTTATGATGCTGGATGACCAAATACACCGCAGCTAACGCAGTACAATTTTTTTTTTTGAGGCTCCGTCTGAATCAATTTGCACTCACCGGGGGCATGTATTTCTTTGCGTTTTACGCACCGACAGTGCATGGCGCAATTGGCAGCCGAATGACTAATTCTTGATACCGGTAACACTGCTTAACTTCTCTTTTCTGGAGGCGTTTCCTCTTCACTACTCTGAAATTTAAGAACCTTATTGGTTGAAGGGCACTTGGACTGCTTTTGTTCGAAATTTGTACCAGATAAAGTGGTAAATTCTTCTTTTTGATGATCGATATTCCCGTTGCAAAGGTTTTGACAGAAATAAATTAAATTTCTGGTGCACCTTCCTTAAGCACCTGAAGAAGATCATTAGTATCTTCTCCCCAGTGCAGACCATTCCACAAAAAGGTCTGATTTTCTTCGCTTTTTGGGGTATAGGTGATATGTAGAACCTCCCCAGAAAACACAAATAATATCGGCTTGTGCGCGCCATACTGTGCCACTAACGCTTGAATTTCTTCACAATCAACGAAGATTAAAAAGATCTAGCCACAACAGAAACCACACAAACTAACTTAAACGGATGCTCCTATACTACACTGTTGTTAAGTAGAAAAGTACAATACTGCACAAGTCATCAGCATAAAATTTGGATGATTA
Organism: Odontomyia ornata; assembly: GCA_963969285.1. NCBI lineage: Eukaryota > Metazoa > Arthropoda > Insecta > Diptera > Stratiomyidae > Odontomyia > Odontomyia ornata. Next base: position 96,763,512 of record OZ017738.1, read on the forward strand.
AGTTCCAATCGATTACAATGTTACATGATGGGATGTAATATTTTAAATATTAATAAGAACGGATAAAAGGAATTGGGATCAAAAATAATAAACAGCAGAAAATAAATATTAGCCCCATGGGACTCGGAACTTAAAACGAATGTGCCCGGATATGATGTATAGACTATTAAAGTTGTATTCTCTTAATGTAGATTTCTCGCTCGCTCGTAAATCGATAAGCATGTGTTTATCTGTCAGCACTCGGTTTTTCTTCGACACAACTTTTTAATAGTATGTGCGGTTAAACTCTTTTGCGATTTCTTCTTACGGTTCGCGTCGGTCCCTTCATATGATCATTGCGTGAATGTATTTAGTCAGTTTTTTCAGAGGAGCAAAGGATTGGCCTCTATGCAAGGACAAATGATTGATTTAATGGAGTACTTCAACGCAGTGGATATAATTAAAGGTAAATCTTCTAAACCCACTCTCTGAAAAATCAACGAAAACTGAGAAATACAAACTAGATTCATAGAACAAATCCGCGGCACAAGCTAAAATGGTTCTCCCTTTAGTGTATCAGCGATGAGCTCCACTAACGAATATCAGGTCGCCTTTCTGCAAGAGCGCCTTGTAAAATTTTAACGAGAGAATCCGACAATAAACCTGAACACCAACTTTTTAGTTAGTGCCTCGATTATTTTTGTATCGAATGGATAACGAAGACGCTCCGCCGGTTTCCGCTCGTATCAAAAGTCAGTATCGCGATTTTTTCATTGGATTGAAGACTTGTAAAATAGACAGCGTCCAGGGCTTTCTAGAGCTTCTTTTCGGGTCAAAAGCCCTTTACATTATTCCGAAATGGCTTAAAACGTTCAAATCAAGCAATCTGCTTATGAAGGCAAATTATGATAAAACGATAGACGATCTTTCACCAGTGCTAATTCTTCATGATAGAAACATCGCCCCGATATCAGCATTATGTCCGTCGGAAGAGGTTTTGGACATATATTGCAAAAAAAGGCAAATTTGTTCGAAAAACAAAGAAGCCTATTTTTTTAAACCGTCCTAAACATGAAACACTTAGGGGTGTTGCAAGCAAATCGGTTGATGTTATTTGTAAATACTGCAGCAAAAAGGGGCATTGGCTAAAACAATGCATTCGATGGAATGTCGATGGTCAACCTCCGTTACCTGCTCGTGGAAATGGAACCGGAGCCAGTAAGAGTTCGACTCCAAGATTCAATGAGACTGAAACAAAAATGACGCTAGTATATGTCAGCAGCGACGTCTTGGCAGCCTCCACTGACGCAAAATGATGGGATCTTCAATGGTGCAATCAAGCATATGATTCGCAATTTCAATTGGTTTACGAAATATGAAGGGAAATTGTGTGGTAACCGCGGCTGACAATAAAAAATTGAAAGCATTCGGTAGCGAAACTATCGAGCTAACAAATTTATCTAATGGTAAATTGAAAAGTTCGACTCTAAACGAAGTCTGATACGTTCCAGATGTTTCTCGTAACCTCTTCTCGGTACTGGCAGCGCACGATATAAATCCTACTGGTAAATTTGAATCAAACCAACGTAAATGCAGATTCATCGTCGATAAAAAGTTCATTTTCATCGGAACGAGAGAATAGCAAGGCGCGCTGGTTCGAGCATCCTTCCATCCGGTTAAACTTGAGGCGAATGCCAGAGCGTCCTAGGAAGTAAAAGCGGGAAACTCTGCAGGACGCGCCAGATGTTCGAGCCGTGAAGGAAAATATAAAGAAACTCGAGAATTCGATGGTCACTGCTGCGATCGCTACCGAAGCGATTGACGCAAGGTATATCCCGAATTAGTAAAGAACCATCCTGAAGTCAACGAGGTGATTACGGCAGGAAAAGAAACGAGTGATCAAGCAAATAAACTGACGATGTGTGATTTCATCGCCAACGTCGAAAAGGTGGCGGAAGTACTGTATTCGGAAACAGAAGCCGATAACCTCTCCCAAGGACGATGGCCGCAAAGTACAATTGCCGCCCAGCGACATGAAGAAGAAAAGCTATTCCGAAAACCGGGAGCTGTTCTAAAAAAAATACAATCTGAATGCGACTCGCTAAAAATCACCAAACCAGTAAGGATTGGGCTTCTTGAACTAGAGGAGCTCCTAGACCGCATAGGGCATTATCGGAGGAGCTGGTTAAAGGCCGAAGAGGACCAGAAGGCCGAAGAAGAGCAAAAGGCCAAAGAAGCGCTGGGGGCGAAATCTAGAGGGCACGTGCAGACAGCTCCACAATTAAAAATTAACAAAAGAATGGCGTCCAGCCCAATCGAAGGAGATCGGGATAAAAGAAGGAAGGAAGAGGCACTTGATGGGTGCGGAACACTAGATCAGGGGTTCCAGACAGTGCTTACAAAAGGAGCCAAGAAAGCCGCTAAGAAACTCCTTCAAAAAGTTCCAGAAAGTAAAGTTCGCATCGACGCCCAATAAGAAAAAAGACCCGATGCAAAACAGGAGAGAAAAAAGCCCCGACGAAGACCTCGGCAGCAGGCATTGCTCGTAAAACCGCAAGATGGTCGATCCTACGCGGAGGTGCTGCGGGACATCAGGGGAAATAAGAGACATTGACTGCGTCACGGATCTGGCCGAGGTAGAAGAGGCCATCAAAAGGGAGTTTCCTAGCGTGGGAAGGATCAAAGCGAGGCTGACACCAGAAAACCATAGGGGACAACGCATATCCATAATTGAATTGACCAAAAAGGACGCCGAACAATTTCTGAACAAGGGCAAAGTACGAATAGGGTTGGTTGTCTATAGGATAAGGCGAAGAGCAACACCTCTTCAATGTTTCAAATGCCTTGGCTATGGTCACACCGCACAAGTATGCAAAGGCCCCGATAGGAGTTCTCTGTGTTACAAATGCGGTGAAATGGCACATAAATGAAAAGAGCTTATGAAGGAGGCACACTGTATTCTTTGCAAGGATGCTGATCCAAGACATGATTTTGGAAACGTCTTGGGATCAGGAAAATGGGGGGCTTAGAAGGAAGTCCTAGCAAAGGCAAAATCAGAACTTCGATGACCCGCATCCTGCAGCTAAACCTACACCGCAGTTCAACCGCCCAAAATCTGCTTGAGTAGTTTGCGAGGGACATGTAAGCCGACTTTTTGTTGCTGAGTGAGCAACACCATGATAAAAGCTCGGCATCATGACATCCTGATGAAACTGGTACTGCCGCCATCTGGGTTCGAAATAGTGATTTCCAGGCGGAGCGCTGTAGACAGGGGGATGGTTTCGTGTGGGTTAGGTGCTCAGGGACCGCCTTCTTTAGTGTGTACCTAACGCGGAACGAATCGATATCATCTTTCCAAGCCAAGCTTCAGGCTTTGGAAGGCGCTGTCTCGAACGCAGACGGAAACGTGCTCGTTGGGGGAGACTTCAACGCGAAAGCAATCGAATGTGGCATGCCTCAAACAGATCCGCGGGGAAAACGAATCCTAGAAATGGTGGCCAGGACGGCGCTCTTCGTACTAAACACCGGAAATACGCCGACTTTCCGCCGTATTGGCTGTGAAGGAACCATACCGGACGTGATATTCGCCTCGGAGTCCCTAGTACGGAGGATACACAACTGGAGAGTATTAGAGGACTACTCAGCCAGTGATCACCAGTGCATTCTGCTTGAGATAAGCGATGTTGTCTCCCGACGTCAGTGCTCTCGGCTTTCTACAATTGGATGGAACATCGGATGGATGGACGTCGAGAGGTTCGTCGAGGTTCTCACAGCAGGTGCACCGCTGCAGGGAGATCCGGAGGGGACGGAAGAGCTGGCAGCTCAAGACGTGGTGAACTCAATTATGAGCATCATAACGACTGCTTGCAATGCTTCTATGCCCCGTCGAAAACCCCGGCGCGGCAAGCTCCCAGTGTACTGGTGGTCAGCTGAATCCCTGAAAAACGAACGGAGTGTCACAAGCTTCGGCGTGAAGCCCCACGGGCACGGAACCGTGACGTGACAAGCAACCGCGCAGCAGCATATAAGTCGGCCAGGAAATGCCTTCGCAAATTGATCAACAACAGCAAGGCTCGGTGCTGGCAAGATTTAGTGAACAATGTGGACAAAGATCCGTGGGGCCTTGGCTACAAGCTAGTTATGCGGAAGCTTAGTGCCCTATGTAAACCTTGTATGTATGATGCGGAAAAGATGGACGAGATAGTGCGGGCACTCTTTCCCTCCTATCCCGTCCGTGTTGCGCTGTCCATGGTGAAATAGCAGTCGAGTGTCCACTCTTCACACAGCCGGAACTGGAAGAGGCAATCCTTTCGTTGAAAGCGAGGAAGGCTCCAGGTCCAGATGGTGTTCCAGCTGAGGTGTTGCGGCTTGTCTATCATCATTGTCCTGATTTGCTGCTCAGCACATTCAACGCTTGCCTACGGGGCGGGGTTTTCCCGGTACGATGGAAGGTGGCGTGGCTCGTGCTGATCAGCAAGGGGAAGGGAAATCCCGAATCGCCGTCTGCAAAGCGCCCGTTATGCATGCTAGACACGGCTGGGAAAGTGCTAGAGAAACTCATCAAGGGAAGACTCACTGACGCGATTCGTGCTGCTGGGGACCTATCTCCTCGGCAGTACGGCTTTAGAGTAGGAAGTTCTACCATTGATGTGATAACAGAAGTGGTGAACACGGTCCAAAAGGCAGAGGCATATAGTCGCATCAAGCGACGGATCGTCCTGTTGATGACGCTTAACGTCAGGAACGCCTTCAACTCCGCTAGATGGGTGGATTTTCTGGATACGTTGGAAAACCGTTTTCGAGTTCCAGAATATCTAATGTGGCTTTTGAGGAACTACTTAAAGGACCGAAGACTGCTCTACGACACGACACAGGGCCAACAAAGGATGGAAATTACATCGGGTGTTGCCCAGGGATCTCCTTGGTCTGGGCCTGTGGAACGTGTCATACGATGGGCTACTGAGACTGGAGATGCCAGATGAGTCGCGCTTGGTCGGCTATGCAGATAATGTTGCGGCTCTGGTCGCTGGACACACCGTTGAACACGCGTAACTTAGAGGGACTGGATGACTGCTCGCGGGTTCAGTTTAGCACTGGAGAAAACCAAAGTGGTCATCTTGACAAAAAAGAGCGTCCCTAGAGTAAAGATGATCAGTATTGGAGATATACGAATCCAATCAAAGCCATCGGTGAAGTACCTGGGGCTACTGATGGACTCGAAGATGAGTTTCTCTGAGCAAATCAGGTCAACGGCTGAGAAGGCTGCTTCGACTTATGGCCAACGTAGGGGGACCCAGCCCATCAAGATGATTGCTGTAGGCTCAGTGCTACTATACGGAGCAGAAGTATGGGGCGGCGCTCTCAGTAAGGAGGTATGCCGAAAACGTTTGGCACAGCTACAGAAAAGAGGAGCACTGAGGATTGCGTCTTCGTATCCGACAGTCTCTGATTCGGCGGTGAGAGTTATTGCAGGCGAGATACCTGTCGCCCTCCTTGCTAGAGAGCGCCGCGCTATTTACCTGCGCCGAAATGAAGATGCGAGGGAGATGGTTGTCCGCGAGGAGAGACAGCGCTCGCTCAAAGATTGGCAGCAGTCTTGGGTCAATTGCACGAAGGGAAGGTGGACTGCGCGCCTCATCCCGGATGTGAGACCGTGGCTAAATCGAAGGCATGGTGAGACTGGCTTCTATCTGACCCAGCTTTTGAGCTGGGATGCGTGTTTTCAGTCTTACCTGCACAAGACTGGTAAGTCACGGTCCTCCGATTGTCGGTTTTGCTCAGGAGAGGAGGACAATGCCTGCAATACTTTTTGCGTGCATAAAATGGGTCGGGCTGCGAAGGGACCTCTGCAGGGAGACGGGAGAGCTCACCCCGAATAATATAGTTGCGGTGATGCTTGAATCGGTTGACAAATGGAACCAGGTGGCACATTATGTTCGGGCAGTCCTAAAATATAAAAGGGACTCACAGCAGCCGGGGGCGTTGGGGCTGGGGGTCGCTTTCCGGCACTTCCTCTTCCCCTCTCTCCTCCCGCTAGGATAGGGATCCCCCAGCTTGAAGGCGCCATACGGCGTAACAAAACGAAACCTGGCCAGAAGTAATGTGTCAAACGGTTCCATGCTGGGTTCTCAAGTTTACAGGGGAGGTGTTTAGTGGGTAGTCCAGTCGTCTTCATGCGAGCATGGGAGTCCCACACTCTGTGCGTAAATGGCATTCACCTCCCAAACACAAAAAAAGGATTTTGATTGTACGGGTGTCAAATGAAGAACAACCTATTAGACTAAAATGTGTCGGCACAGAATTTCAATCCTTTCAAGGACTCTGTGGTTATTAACAGTGCAATATCGTACATTGATATCGAGAAATTGAATTTTAACTATCTTTCGTACAAAATATACCAATTAGTTTGTAAATCTTCAAAGATTCGATGGAGATACCAAATTTCTAAATGCAGCATAAGTGCTACAATAGAAAATTATTCAGAGCAATATCATTGGATGAAATTTCATAATTGCTTTTATCTTCCACATTTGTCCTTCGCTTTCTGATAAACTTACTAAAAGCTCCTTCTCACATTCTTAGATGCAGATGTTTTATGTAGGATTTACGAAATATCCTCAAGAAATAATAAGGATTGAATGACTGTAATTTATACAGCTAACCATCATTTGAAAATTAGGTCGTTACTTTCTGGATAATATTATATAAAAAAAAAAAAAATGAAAGAAAGTATATACCCTTTAATTCTACTATTTATTTTAAATTTAGTATACAATTGTTTCGTTCTCTACTTGAGAACTTCCTCAGTACTACTATTCCCTAAACTATAAGTGTCCTAATATTTATACTAAACTCATTAACGTATTAATATGAATCTCTAATTACATCTAATCCCTCAAAGTACTTTTACTTAATCTCTAATTACCTGATCCTTTACCATTCAAAAATTTGTTTTTCCTTAATTACTACTTAACTACCTTCATTATTTTGTAAGCTTGAATAGCCAGGTGTATCCGTTACCTGGGTCGCCGTTCCAAATGTCCTGCGTCTTCCGATTGAATATCTCCAAGCTTTCTGCTACATCTATTTATATATATAATATATATATATATATATATATATATATATATATATATATATATATATATATATATATATATATATATGTATATATATATATATTTATATATATATATATAATATATATATATATATAT